>VYXF01000176.1:502393-534543 GCA_013397295.1 Polioptila caerulea
ACAGACCAAAGTCAGAATTCAGCATCATAAGAACTCCCCTAGATATTTTTGACGAGGTTAACTTAGGTAGGGGAATAATCTGCTGCATAAAACTTCATTGGCATTAACATACATCATTTTTCAGTAAGGTTGCACAGCAAACCATGTAGGTTTTCTCTGCAGATCTTAGGGCAGAGGAGTTTCAAAACAGATTTAATCTCCTTCTATGATATTTAGTACTGAAAAGGAATAATATCGGACACATATTTTTCATCTACTGAAAACTCATGAAAATTTATCTTAGTATCTTTACCTTCTTGACCAGCCTCTGTATTACTTGGTCATATGGAAAGTAAAAAACCTGTACTAGTTCAGAAAAACTTCTCAGGTTATGATGATTTAGTTTGCTTTTATTCTTTCTAATTTTCAGTTAGTCTCAGAAATGCATGCTTCTGTTTATTATGGTCTTGTGATTTTCCTTAGCTTATATGCTACTTTTAAAAAGGAAATTGGTTTAGACTCATACAATAGTTTGTCATCTTCCACAACGCATTTAACATTGTTTTTTAATATTGTTTATTTACTTCTTATATTTAGAAACTTCTTAAATAAGATGGTCTCATGTGGGAAAAACTGTAGCTGTACAAGTTCACTGCTAATATCTTGAGTCTTTAAAGTAAGTAGAGGGAAATTGGAGCAATGCTGAAATTTTAATATTCCCTTATCTGCTTAGGAACTAACTAACAGCTAAAAACTGAAGGGGACACATATATTTTTTTTATTTATATATGTGTGTGTGTCTTTGTAATCTCTGAGGCAGCTTGTTCAGTATATTTAAAGCTGTTTAGAAATAATACATTGAAATATGTCTTGCAATATAAAGAAAAATATTCCAATTAAATTGGTTGCCACAAAGTTTAAAAATATATAAATAGGTCTGATGCTTTTTTCTGTGGCAAATCATTAAAATTTAAAGCAAATATTCTATTAAGACTTTTGATTTATGTGTTTATAACTTTCACATTCATATTGTTTGACTATTTTAAGTGATAAAATAGCTATTAGCATATTTCTACAGAGGAAGAAATTTGTTTCTGTAGGTCTTTACTGTGCATGAAATATAGCGCTGGAGAGCTTAGGGATAAAGTTTGTGTTCAACACAGAAAAGTTTATCATAATTTACAAAAATTTGGAAAGTATAGTCATACTACCTACTGCTAGACAACCTTTTTCATTGTAAATTTTTAACCTGCCTGCATATAATGAAATACTGAATGTGATTTGAGATGCCTTAATATCATTTTCACCATGCAGAAATATAAATACTGCACATATTGCTATACACACAGAGAAATCTAAAGCCATAGCCACTTTTATCTACTCCTAATTCTGCCCACATGCAAGGGTCACTTATTACTACTCCAGGGGTTTCTAACCACCCTCGGTGCGCTGACGGCAGATTCCGTCTCTCTTAAGACAGTACAGAAAGTGCATTTTAAAACTGCTTACATCAGCTATTGGATTGTAAGAATTTAATTTAATGCTGCTCATTAATGGCACTTCCCACACCTGTCTCCAGAGATCTTTTTTATTTAATTTTATGTGACATTGTTATACCATGAAGATTGTGTGGATTCAATTCCTGTTCCAAACAAAAGGTGTGGTCCCATAGGTTATACTTCTACAAGTCCATTTTTCAGAACACAGGATATTAGTAGATCAAGAATAATAAGAAGATTAAAAAAAAAAAAAAAAAGGTTCAAAATTTTGTTTCACCAGAGACCAAGGAAAAAAGTTATAGGATTAGATTTTCTTTTCCCCTTCATTCTGGCTATAACAAATTTCATCCTCATAATAGGGAGAAAATTGTATTAAAATCTTTTACTAATTTGGTTTACAGCTGAGTAACTTAATGAAGTGTCATGTAGTTAATTCCAACTTACACCAACACTAAGAATTTGGTGTATGTTTTACCTGTTATTTGTAGAATAATTCTAACTTCTGTTCGAGTATGTGAGGCCTGAAGCCAAGAATATTAGACTATTAGTGAGATTGTCACATTTTCATCTACAGTGTCTCTGTAGTTCAAATTATATGGAAAAGGAAAAATAATTTATGTAATACCAAACATATTGTTCAGTAAGACACTTACATTTGCCAATTCATTCTTTGGATAACATTTGAGTCAAAGAAAAAATGATGAGTACTACATAGAATTTACAAAATCCAACGAAGACAGGAAATGTGCCTTATCCATAACGCATCCATGCACTACAAATTGCAGTTTCATGAAACACTCTTGTCACAAGAAAGAAAATACTACTATATTTATTTAACACATGAAAATATTTTTGTAGCTTTTGGTCAGAAAAGGATATATTTCTGAGAACTGAACAGAAAAGAGTTCATAAGAGTAGACAGACCAAGGATAACAGATCAACAGTTGCTGTTTACTCTGTTTTTCCTTACAATCTTGCAGTACTCTGAGCGTCTGGATTTTGTTGTGGCATAGGTACTCATTTCTCCTTTTCCAAATTTTTTAGTTGCAGAAAGTCATAACCTCTTAGTTTAGAAAAACAGCATATGTTTATGTAAAAAACCGAATTAAAAAATTTGCAGAAAAAATTACAGAGCAACTTCATGATGTTTTCTCAGTTAAAAAACAGCTGCCAGTGTCTCAAAAGGAGTACTGAGTACCACTGAATCTTTTGCATAAACTTCAGCCATTTGGAGTCACCAGCAATGGAAGATGTCACTGTATTGAAATGAGTCTTCTATTTCCTTTCTCAATAAAAGATCTTGTGAATAAAATGAACCCAAGGATACATCCTGTAGTGTGTAAGGTTTGGACAAAATTATCTGTGACATTCTCATAAAATATGAAAATGTGGCTGATGAAAATATAAGATAAAATTTGACTCCAAACCTGAACTTGAAGATTTCATAAAACATTGCAGAACTCTTCTAAGATGATACGAAGATGATGTCAAGCATATTGGCCAATTATATAATTTCAATCTTTGTTTGAAATATTGTGGGGAATCAAATTGAAATTCAATGAAAACAAATGGGAAATATTATACTTCAAAGGAGATGTCAATATAAAATGGAAACTCCTGAAATAGCAATGCTATTGCTATTAGGACAGACTTGGAGAAATATAGAGTTAAAATATGTCACACTTCACAGTGATAAGGTCATATCTGGGGCATGGCATTCTAATATTTTTCACAAGAAAGCTTTGGTTTAACTTCTTTTGTTCCCCTCCAGAGGTGGATTGAATGATTTGAGAATACTGTGATGCTTTAAGGGCCTTGTTTAGACACAATATTAAGAGTGAAAATGGAAAAAAGAAAGAAAAACTTAAAGGAAGAAAGTAAAGGAGAGAAAGATACCCACTCGTCTAGTGATGGTGAAAATCTACTTATAACAGTTAATGTGGAGAAAAAAAATCTCTCTCTAATTCAGAAATAAAGAACAGCATTTTTCATGCATTTCTTCAGAGTTCAAAAGAGACAAAAGTTCAAACACCCTCTGTTTACAGAAAAAAAAATATTATTTCTGCCCACTATTAACCTTGTTTTCCAGTCTAATTGAAACATATTAACTCAGAACATTAAACTCAAACATTAAACACAGTATAATATCATACTTGTTTATCTTGGTCTAAAATTCTAGTAATCCTTTTTCTAACCCTAAAATTCAATATCCTCTAAGATATCCTCCTACAAATCCAGAACCTTATAAGTTGTGTATATCCTTAATAAATATCAATACAATATAGTATTTTGTATTCTGTAATGGATTAAATTTGTTGAGAAAAACAAGCAATAATGTAAAATAGTTGTATATTCCAGCAATACTCAGTGTTTAGACATACACATATTATTCATTCTTGTGGTACTGGATAAGACTAGGATGTGTTGATGGTCTGGTTTCATGTTTCATGTCTTGTATAAGATTAACAAGACCTCATTCAGTTTACAGATGTTGCTCTACAGGCAACAAGCAGCTTCACAGTGAACTAAGAAGTCTCTTTAGGTAGAGCAGCATTATTTAATTTGACAAAGCAGGCACACAGTTATATTTAGATTTTCTGATAGGTAAATTGAGTTTAACTTAGGAAAATAGATTACACCATATTAATCAAGATACTGCTATCATTATTCTTGGAGAGGTTCTTTGTCCCAATCAATTTTTTTATGCCACTGTGGTAGCAGAAAAGGAGTAAAATTAATCTGCAGACTCCCCTCAGTATGGAAAATTACTAACAAAATAGACCACTGTTTCTTATATCTCCACAGTACTGTGCACAGGGAGATCATCAGAAACCAATTTTAGGTAAGTGTATTAAAACTTGTTCTCAAGATAATGTCAGCTGCAGATCAGCTGGGGAGATGCCAGTCAGGTGGGGAGACATGAGTCAGCTGATACAAATTAATGCATGTCCCAGAGTCTGAAGTGCTACAGCATACAGCTGATGAGCTGTAAAAAGAGGAATGGAGATAAGGGAAGGTAGCCAGGAGCGTTAATTGCAAGCAATTTAAGTCTACCTTTGGAAAGCAGAATGGTATCAGCTTTTTGTTTGATAGACTTCCACCTGAACAGCTTATAATTGAAAAAAAGATCATGTTTCAAACCGATTGTATTCGGACTTCATTCTCATTCTCTGATTTTTAATGTTGATCTTAAGGGCTAGAATTTAACCAATGGTCTAAAGTTTTAAGTAAAGTAGCTTTGATTGACCCTATTGTTTGATGTGGGGATCACAGTTGATTCAATATGACTACATGAAGAACTAGATATCCACTTTTGTATAGATGTGGTTTTCTTTGATAACGTCAATAGGAAATTTCTAAGCAACTTTAGCAATATATAAATTTTATATTGAAATATTTTCCAGAGTATTTTGGAGTTCTATGACACTGAAGTCTAAAAGCCTTGCAATAGATATTCTTGTACTACTAAAATGAAATAATTTATTGCAATATATTAATGTTGGTATAACATTGGTATAAAGAAGTATTATTCTTACGTCTTTTATACTAATAACTAAACTTTTAATGCCACCAGAGTTGAGCATTGCTTATATGAATATGAGATTAGAATAGTCTTTGCATATGCAATGCATTATTAAGAAATTAAGCCACATTAGTTTAGTAAACATCTAAGAACAGTAGGTATGTGAAAAACAGAGAGATATTAAAATACCAAGTAAATCTAACATCATTCTATGCTCCCTTGTGTCAAGTATACAGAAATATGGAACATGTGATCTCACAGGAATTCAGACACATTAATTACTAAATAAACACAACAGAAAATAGGTCACAATAGCTCTACTTTTTCCTAAAAATCACAGATTCATTTCTATATGCAGTTAGAAGTACCATTCTTGTTTATTACAATTCCTCGCCATGTGCTGTATATTATACATAATTCTGGCTTATTAAATTCCTGAAGCATGCAATACAATGAACTTAATAGATTTTATGCAAATCATTATATAAAAAAATAAGAGCAGATGGTCCTCAACACATCAGAACCTTTCTATAGCAGTTTCATATTTTGTTTATATTAAGTAAAATAAAAAGTTACCTTTGTGACACCTAACTTATTATAATTTATTCTGCTGCACCCTGTTTCTTACAGGTTTTTTTTTCTTTTTATAGCATTAAAGTAAAATATTCGTGCTCATGTTCCTTAGATATTTAGTTGTTTACCATTTCTGAGTTGTACCGTGAACTTATACAGATATCAGTTTATTCCTACTTTCCCACAAGAAGGAAATCTATTGCTATCAATAGAGCACATAATTTATCTCACAGAATTGCCTAAAGGAAAGAAGGCAAGTATTACTCTGGGAATCTTAAACTAGTATCTTTTAAGTTCTGTTGCTCTACAACTCTGTGACATCCTTCCCTTATAACTCACTCATTTTGCGTTCTCCTTGACACCAGCAATGTCAGAAGAAGAATGGTAGACCAAATAAATGTAAAAGAAATTATGGAAACTAAACAAAACAAAAAACAAACAAACAAAAAGAGCTATCAGAAATAAAGAACTAAGATAAAATAAGGAGTCATACAACTTTTTTGTCTCCTGAGAGACTTAAACAGCATATTTAATGATGATGTGTCTCCCGTTGTCATGTAAAATATCTCATGATCTTCCCCACCTACTCCAGCCAGTGTTCCAAAATCATGTCTGATACACATCTATGTCTTTAAACTTATGCAGTAAATAATTAGCCTTATAATAAACAGTGAACAGAGTAGTAAAAAGGGCTATCAAAAGCTATTGAAAAAAACCCAAACAAACAACTTTCTCAGTCATATTTTGAACAAAGCTGCTTATTATAGATAAATATATAAATATTATGGATTTTGGGGTCTATTCATTTATACTATCATATACTGCAATATTTACAAAAAACCCCAAATTCTTCCTTTCACTGTATTTGTCAGTTCTCGAAGTGCCTATTTTTATGACACTCCTTATAACCTTATTTGCTCTATCTTTTCAGTTTCTCTGAAAAGCAACTATGTAATTTAGGGAAATAAAACACTGGACTGTATACTCTACTGCAAGTGGTCCAAGAAGTTCAAGGTTCATACCAAACATACTTTAAATTCAGTAATTTTCACCTTTTTCCCTCTTTCCTTCTTTCTCTCCTTTATTTTGTTTAATTTAATTCTTTGCAATCCTTATCTAAGGATAGGACCATTCCAAAATATACAATCATGTAATAGGTAGGGAGAGGAGAAAGTCTCTGGACAAAGCAAGACCCTGTTATTGGTCTTGCCACCTTGTTTCATCTTCTAGGACAACTAGAACAATTCTAGGACAATTGTTTTTGACAACAACAATTCTAGTTGTTCTAGGACAACTCAACAATTTGAGTGAGTTTTCCAGCATTTCAGGTTTTCTGAATCCTTCTAGAAAGTGAGAAAACTCATCACCAACAGAGTTAACCAGCAGAAGCTACAGAAATTATTTTCCCTTGTTTTCAGGAAAAATAATAATTCTCTTATTTACTTAATATAAGGGAATAATTTGTAACAAGTTCTGGGAAATTAGTAATATCAAGAAGTAATCATTCTGTAAATTCTTATGAGATTGCACCCTGTTTGATCTGCCTATGTCCCAGTAGAGACACTACAGTTCTAATTCAAGGGTCACAGTTAATAGGAAAATAGATTATGGTCAACACAAATTTAACAGTTTTGGTTGCAATAGAATACCAGTGTCCAAAATGGAGAAAAACACATTAACAAAAGGTTTTGCTCTTCAGCAGCAGCTTAATTTTACCCCTCAAATTAGGACGAAGAGCCAAAAGAACTCCAAACAAACCATGTGGCCTATCTGGATACTGAAAATCCTTATGACTTTTCTGCTTCTAAATTCCAGAAAGCTATCAAATTTCCCCCCAGCCTGAATGCCAGAAGCTGTCCTCTAAGGTGGCAGAAACAATATTTTTCCATCTATCTGTCCTCCTCATTCATTACAAATGCCAAATTTTCCAGCTTTCCCTTAAAATTATCTGATTTCAATTGATGCCACCTTATTATAAAACAAATCAAAATGTCCATTTGATATAAAATACTTCAGGAAAGAATTCAAAACAATATTTATTATGTAGAAGGTCAGTGGATATTTTGATGATTTGGAATAAGTCATACTTTTATTTAATACAAATCCCACAATCTTTGCACACTGCAAAGAATAAGCAATGACATAGAATGATGCTTTCTCTTTGTCCTGTCAAAACCACCTAATTTTTAATGTCATTAGTATGTTTTGAGGTATAACAACAAAAATGGTATAGCTCTGAAGGTGGGGAGAAGTTTTGCTGGAGCTCGTAGAAATAAAATGTGACATTCATAGAGACTAACAAGTTGAATAGTCTGATTCTGCTTAAATATAGCCGAACATACCTCCTCAAAATTACCCCACACAAAAGATCAGAAATGTCAAACATGTTAATTGACTTAAGTGATAGTTAGAGATAATCATAGCTGACTTGGTTCCCACATATTTTCTGTACTTGTCAGAAAAGGATGAATGCTTCCTAAAAGTGTGCTATCTAAAATGTACAAGACCACAAAAATGGGAAGAAAAATATGAAAAGCAATGATGACACCTTAAAAAAAAAGTATTGAAACTGCAGGCAAATAAAGTATCACTTATTATTTGCGTATTCATCCCTAAAGTGAAGGATAAAACATATTTACTAAGAGAAAATATTAATTCCATTAACAATGTGATTAGAAACTTTAACAAAAAAAGTGATAGTAATGTTTAATTTTGAGGTAGTCTATTAAGTTCAAG
Organism: Polioptila caerulea; assembly: GCA_013397295.1. Taxonomy (NCBI): domain Eukaryota; kingdom Metazoa; phylum Chordata; class Aves; order Passeriformes; family Certhiidae; genus Polioptila; species Polioptila caerulea. The sequence goes on from VYXF01000176.1 coordinate 510,704, forward strand.
TTTGAACAACAAAGCAGCAACCAAAGCAAGACCTCTTTGAGTTTAAACATTTATAATTACCTGTAAAATGACAAAATAAATATTTCTGCAACAGATGCACCACATATACCTGAAGAAAGTTAATTTTCTGTAGTACAGAAGTATTCATATTCAGAAGCTAGCATTCTTCACTATTGAAGATGAAACAAAATATTTACCTTTCAGATATGTTGATAAACTCTTCTTGACTTCAGGAAAATAAGAGAAAGACTGACTGGAAGTGATTCTGAAGATTCCACCTCTTTTTTTTTTAATTCTACAACAATGATTTTATATTCTTTCTTGAGGATCTGAAACACTTTCCTCAAACTTTTGTATTTACCCAGGAGACAATTAATAAATTTTATTACATATCCTCTACATATTTGCTATTTTTAAAATTTTCCTTTTGTTACTGATTAACATCCATTCTTCTGATGTTTCAATGTTTAAATATATTTCCTTAAGAAAGATCTTCCTGACCATGAAGAGCAATGAATGAATTCCTTATTTTGTTTTATTTTTGTGTGCAGCTTTTTCTTTGGTGATTAAATGTTCCTTAACTCATGAGTTTTCTCTTTTTTACTTTTCTGACTCTCTTCCCCATCCTGACCAGGGTGAGAGGGTGCAAGGAACTCTGTGGTGCTTAGTTGCCAGCTGGGGTTAAACCACAACAAATTTTTGCAATGTGTTCTGAAAATTTTCAGGAAAATTTCTTAAATGACAGTCTGTATTTCCTTTAATTTTTAAAAATCCCTTCAATAGCATTTCATGCAGTCTTTGGGTCATTCAATCAATAATACTCCTATTAATTAAAGGGAATTCTTTTTAATTTTCTTTCCTTGCAGACAAGTGACCCTGAGTAAGAGTCTGGTAAATTCTGAGTATATTAATGACTATTAAATTCTCCTTCTGTTTTCCAAGCTTTAAAACTTTTGCACAAATCCATAGAAGTTTATGTTTTCCTTCTACTTATTACTACAATATGTGTATCCACTTAAGTTTTCAAAAAAGCAAAGAATGCAATATTCTTAAGGTAATGGTAGGGACCAAGAGAGGAAATGTACAACCTTATCTGTCATTGGTCTGAAAACGAAGAAACACAATTCTTCTAGTTCTTAGACTGTCCAAAGCTCAGGATAAAGATTTGAGCCTAATTAGTTCTGCATCCCCTTGCCTCAATTTGGCCAAGTTACATTAAATGATTTCTTTATCAGGCTGCTCTTGGAATTAGTCATATATTCTCTGTAATTGTTTTGCATTCTTAGCATTGTATGTCCTCTGCCTTAATTTCATTTTAATGTGTTTTTAAATTATATGCAGCAGTTTGTACTTGCATGTGGTTATTTAAGTAGATATGTAAGCACAAGATACACAAAAATATGCACAATCCAAATATTTTGTTTTGAACAATATGCATAGTGCTAATTCTGTTTTATAGTTCCAAAACTTTGAAAGTAATCAAATGTACCACAGAAACTGCCATAATAGAAAAAATTCTTCATTGCTTAGTATGGTGATGACATTCAATTGAATTCAGCTCCCTCATGGTTCTTGTGTTCACCAGCTAAATTTTTTGCAATATTTTAGTTTATTAAGTCTTTAAGAACACTAACTTTGAACATTCAAAGTTTACTGATCAAAAAACCCACCAAAAATCAAACAAGCAAAATCAAACAAGAAACTAGTACTTCTTATGAGTCACAGTCAAAGGTGCCTATAAAGAATTTATAATAATAAGGGCAGATTTTTCTAAAATCTCTTATAATAATTTCTTTTATGAAAGCGTGTGATTCTAATGATATGATATGGATTACTGTAATTTATGAGTTCTGCCAGAGTTACAAATAAAACCAAAATTTTTTATCAGTCCTCCATTCTTCTTCCTCTTTCTACAATGAACTTAAATCTGTTCTTTCATTCTGTACATAAATGTAGCTGGAGCTAGTCTCAACGAAGAGGATATAAGTGGCTCTACCGTGTCAGTCTCCTGGTTTTTGTTTTCTCATCCATTAATGAACAGAGAAAGTTACTGCCTAAGTTCTGCTCTACCCTTGAAGATTTAAAAAGTGCCAGATTCAGTCATTCTGCAGTAGTGGCACGTGTCAGCCATCTGCATAAATAAGTTTTGGAGGCTTGCATAAAATAAATGAAGTTACTAAAAAGAAGGTCTCTAAAGAGTCTTAACTTGGCTCTGTTAGGTGTACGTGAACTGAAATAGTTCAAAGTTTTGTGATTTAGACAAATGTTTACTGTTTCAGTCAACCATTAGGAATTCAGCAAACAACACATAACTCCTCATCTGCCAAAGTCTTGCTTCAGAAAGGTCTCCTCAAGAATTAATTAGTTGTGCACCAATTATGTTACATCGCTAGTTATAATGTTATAGACTACAAAAGTGTATTTGCAGATACAAATCACACATATTTCCTGCCCAGGTACTTTCTATTAATACTAATACACATTTATACTAGAAAAAACATGGAAGAAATATCAAGTAAAATTTCAGTCTACATAATTAAAATTTGTCATGGTTATCTCTAACTAAAGAAAAACGAACCCTAAATCACCCATTTCTACAAAAAAATCAGGCCACCTTAAATAGTAATGACATTAATAAATTCATCTCTAATGATGAAATTGTAGCTGTTTGTGTGAAAAATAAAAAAAAAAAAAAAGAGATAATTGACACTAAAAAGAAAAGAGTCAGAAAACAAAAGAGTTGAGTTACAATGCAGTTTTCAAAGGCCAAAATAGATTATCATAAGTAAAGAATAGATTGAAGTAAAAATTAAGCTAAAACCAGGAAGAAGTAAAAACAAAACACAATGGCAAAGGAAACCAAAATAACAAAGGAGCCGCTGAAAGAACTCAGTATATAAACAAGACATGCAAAGGCATGCAAAAATGGAACAACAGACAATAGGTAGCAAAACCCATCTAATTATCCGACACATTATGGGGAAATATAAAATATGAAAAGATTTCCTCTTGACACTTTTTAAATTAAAGCATCTCAATTCTTTGGTTGGTTGATTTTGTTTTGGTTTTGTTTCTGTTTTTTGAGTCAGGAGTCCAAGACAGTTAAAATCTTTGAAAAGGAATTGCTTTGACTTTAAATGAGCATACCAAAGACAGCAAAAGTTTCCAATTTCCTAAACTGTATTTAATTACAACACAAAAAGAAAAACTGCTGCAAGTCAGTCTTTTAAACAGACTTGCACTGATAAAATATAAGAGTTTTGAAGAAGATTTCTGTTCTGCCCACTGGGTCATCATAGAAAAAGAACAAATCCCATGATTCCCCCTTTCTGCACTAATTATTAGGTCTAAGAAAACAAAACCAACCTTTTGATTCTTAATTATTCTATCACTTCTAAACTGTGACTTTTGGTCTCGTGCTTGTTGGCTGCAACTTCTCCATTCATGTCAGGAATCTCAGCTGACATACTACAGGATCAGGGTACCCTGAAATAAATCCAGTTGTACTCAGAGAAGGAGCATGCCCTTTATCCCTTCTTCCAGAAGATTGCCTCTGCTTTGTAATGCATTTTCAAAGACAAGGTGACGAATCATATGTTTTTAAACAGAAGATCAGTCACACAGAAAACACATGGTAAATCACAAGCAAGTCAGTAAGTCTCCTGTCATATATTTCTACCAGCTATGGGAGTTACAGCACAACAGAAATCATAATAGCAGTTTTAACTTGTCAGGGAAGGACCCACTGTGACTTAACTAAACTCTACTGAAGGAGAAGAAATGCATACGGATAAACACAAGCTCTTTGCTGCCTAGAATTCATAATAAATAGAACTATCTCACTACTTACTGAGACTGGATCTATATTTTGGAATGCACCATTCTGCTGTAATCATATTTTACTAGGCCTATAAATGCCACAATATGAACTCTATAAATAAAACTATTCATGAATTTACTCTCCATGCAATTTTTTGTAAGTTGTGTGCTTTATAAGTAGAAGTCGTTTGCAACAACTTTTTTTTTCTGGTCTACCAAAGGATTTATACTATCCTAATTATGTATGTAGCACTGTCACCTTATTATTTGCCCTGACATATTCTCATCTTCATTTTCCTTTTTTACTTCATAGAGTAAAGTGTAATGGTCACTATTAGGAATAAAATCTCTTTAAGATTTTTTGAGAAAGAAGAGTAGCAATTAACAGTCAAACAACAAAATCAAAAAAGACAGTCCAATAGAAACAGAAACAGAAGAATAGGCAAGACTCAACCTTAAAAGCTTATGGGAAGAAATTTTATTTCCAACAGTTGATGACATTTTTCAGAACTTTTGAAGTTTTATAAGATGTTTTACTCAGTGAAAACTGTTAATTTTGTGCATAAATAGTACATGACTTTTTTTTTTTTTTTAAGTTATAGTCATTTGCACATTCTTTTTTCTGTCATAATCAGGTTAAGGGATTATTAAACCTGAATAGGTTAAATTCCTATATACAAAGCTTTTCCCTAGTCATTATAACCAAGTAGCCCTCTAGGACAAGGACAATTGGAATTGCCAGTATCTGGTTATGTGCTTGGTACGGAATTTGCAAGACCTCCAGATGAAGGTGTCTTCATAACCTTCCTGTGGTTTTGTTTTACTTGGTTCATATGTGACTAATTTTTCTAATTCACCAGACACCTAGAATTAATTTGCTTTGCTTTTGTTTTTCTTTGTGTGATAGAGTCATTGTTTTATACAGATAGCTGTAACAAGCAGGTAGCCGATGAGAATCCCATGTTTGTGATTAGAAAATAATGATGAAGTGTAGGGAAATGCAGCCCTGTTACAAGAGCAAAGATTTTGAGAACAGATGCACAATGAGATGCAGAGGAGGATATACATGGGAAGAGAGCAGGCATAGGATCAGCAATGAAGACTGCAGCAATAAACAACTCTTAAAAGGTCAGTTAAAAAAATGCAGACCTGGATCTTGACAAAAGTGGTGTTAAGGGTAATAAAAAGGACTAAGAAATTTTATATAATATACGGAAAAGGGATTTGGATACAACATGGACCTGCACACTGAGGAAGAAAGAGAAAGGTGTAAAAGCCTGTAAGAAAAATATCAAAAATGATCCCAAGTACATCTTACAATAAGGAAGTAGAAAACATCAACATGAATATCATATTCCTACTGGAAGCCTGGAGAAAGATTCACAAATGCTGACAACTCACCCAACAACTCCCAGCCACTCATCATCTCAACTGAAGCAAGACAACTCACCGTTCAGAGCAATGGGGGAATTAGAGAAAAGCACCAGAAAAGCCAGACAAACTAAGGAGTATGCATGTCATAATTTTAATGGCAATACTTTTATTTATTTTTCACTGGCAATATTTATTTTAAGTTAACAATTTCTTGTGTTTACTTGTATGTGATGTCTGCTTCCTTTTTGCCTGTAAATAATATTTGCAATATTTTGAATGCAACATTTTCAGCTATGACTTGTGGCTGGGATTCCCCAAAGAAGAGTCCTGTATATATACTATCTGTAATGCTGCAGAAAGTCAGATATAAGTATAGAACCAATGTAAAAGTCACCAACATTTGTTGCCACTTCAAAATTGTTGTGGCTGGGACAGCCATATAGCATTTCAACAAGTAATGATGTAAATTACAGTGGACATAAAGATTCACAGATCTCTACTTGGCTGTCTGTTTTAAGGAGTTGTCAAGATACCATGAATATTAGAACTCCTGACATGACATGTTTTTGAAACAAGAATAGCTGTTCTAGGAAAGAGACAATCTAGAATTCTGAAAGAATTTAGAGACATTTTGGATAAAAAATGAGATTCAATTCTTTTTCTGCAAAAAAGATACCAACAAAATCAAAAGATATGGTTTAAAAATAAAGATGAGGTTGAAAATACAGATTGAAACTCACAGATCAGACATAAGCCTCAGGGTTTTCTAGTCCTATGGCACAGCAATACAGAAGGCAAATGAGAAAAGAGATGGAAGCCCAGAAATCTGAGCTTTAGGAGCCAAGACTGGCAGGAACTGCAACTGTCTCTGTCGTATGAGAAGTTCAGCATGAATAATGCATTTTCACTCTTCTCTCATCCCTCCAAAATCATGTAATAATTTCCTGAATGCAACCTGTGGCAATCAAAAACTTTCAGCCAACCCTGTTATATTGAAACCTGGAAAGGTATTTTAGTAATGCCATGTCTGCCTTACAGTATCATGGTGTCTTGGTGCTGACTGGACAGCAGGTGCCCAACAAAGCCCCTCTATTACTCCACAATTTAAAACAGACAGAGGAGATGACAATGTGGGTTGAGATAATGACAGGGAGAGATCACTCACCAGTTACCATCATGGGAAAAACAGACTTAATGGGGGAAATTAGTTTAATTTATTACCAGTCAAATCAGGGTAGGATTGTGAGAAGCAAAACCAAGCCTTAAAACACCTGGCCTCCATTCCTCCCTTCCTCACAGACTTAACTTTATTCTCAATTCTCTACCTCCTTCCCCTGCCACTGGGACAGCAGGACAGGGAATGGGCATGTGGTCGCTTCATCACATGCTGTCTCTGCTTCTACTTTCTCCTCAGAGAGAGGACTCCTCATGCTTTTCCCCTGCTTCAGTGGGTGGTCTCTCCCATAGGAGCATTTCTCCGTGAACTTCTCTGACATGAGTCCCTCTCACAGGATGCAGTTTTTCATGAACTGCTCAAGTCTTCCACAGGGTGCAGAACTTCAGGAACAGATTCACAAGTCCTGCCAGGAAATCTGCTCCAGTGTGGGCTACTCCAGAGACTGCAAGTTGATCTCTGCTCCACCATGAATGTCCATGGGTTTCAGACACAGGTGCTTTGCCATGGGCTGCAGGGTTTCCAGCAAATTCTTTTATAGCACCTGTAGCACATCCTACTCTCCTTTGCTGACCTTGGTGTCTTGCAGGGCTGTTTCCTTCAGTCTCTCATGCATTCTAATTCCTCTTGTCTCTGTTTTTTTCTACATAATAATTTTTTTCTCTTCTCCAATATGTTGCTCCAGAGGTGCTACCACTGATGCTGATTGGCTTGTCCTTAGCCAGCAGTGGGTCTATCTCAAAGCCAGCTGGCATCATCTCCATTGGACATAGGGGAAGCTTCCAGCAGATTACCACAGAAACCACCTCTGTAGTCCACTGCTACTAAAACCTTGTCATGTAAGCCAAATATAAAAATTCTCTTTCTTTTCACAAATGAAAATTTTCCCCTGGCTAATAAGGAAGCTTTATTGCTGACAAATTATCTATAAGCTTTATCAAATATTCCTTTGCTGTTTTCAGATTGATAATGCTGAATTAGTAATTGATGTATTTGAAGGTGTACATAGGATGGTACACAAAGTCTTAGTATCAAAATTGTTTTAACACATCTGTTCTCTAGGAAAATCTCCTTACTTGTGATTGAGAGTATTTGTTAAAGCCTGCAATAAGGAAAGATTGTGACTGGTTTTGAAGGATGATATGGGCTTTGATATACCATGGGATCAAGGGGAATTATAGTGAGGAAATAACGTGTTTTGTGTGCAGTGTGTTCTGCTAACAGTAATCAACACTCTTCTGAGGTTTGTCCTCAATTAAATATTTTAGCTACTATATATCTACCTTTTTTTTTCCCCAGATTTTACAGTATACTTATTACCAGACTGTCCCAAAAGAATGTGAACAGATTAGCTCAGGGGAAGGCAGGGTTATACCAGCTACAAATGTCATACTAGACTGTCTAAACTAACTTTAAAAAATACCACTCCTATGGAATAATTGAGGCAGGACATTGTACAAAACAAAACATTAACAACATTTTGGTTAGAATAAGATTTTTTATGAGTCCAAATGGGGCATAGCCTAGGAATTCCCAACATTTAACACAAAAAAATAAGAGGATTTTGTGACTAGCAATTCATTTTTATCTTTAATATGGAGGTCATCAACTTTAAATCAAAATAAGAAAAAATATGAAAGAAAATAATTTGTTAAAGAATCACACTATGGGATTTGAGATTACACCTTGAGCCCCACCTGAGCAATTCTAAAGAGAAAAATAGACATTTTCATTACATATCACATGGCTCTGAAATTTCCCAGAAATTACATGAAGTGACTGTCACACCCAAAACACAGAGATCTTACTGCAGCTGTGCAATCTGCGAGGCACATGCACCACACACAAGCAGAAAGTGTTTTGCACTGGGATGGCCAATGAGAGTTGGTAACTATTGCCACAACATTTTCTATTGTACACAAGATTTCCACATGGTGAGATACAATTGCACTGTAATAAGTGACTCTCCTATAGATGGAATACTATTCTGTTGATGAATTTAAAAGGTTTAAAAGCATTCTCTGAGCACTTTTACATTTTTAGGAGAGGACAAGCTTTGGGGAAAGCATGCAACCAACACCAGCAGAAGAGGGCAGTTTCTAACAGACATGGAGTTTTGTCTTGGACTGTTGTGTGCAAGGGAAGGAAAAAGGTCTTCTTAAGCCCTTCTTCACATCCCCACAATGATTCACTCAGGTGGGTTGACCTTGTCTGGACACTAGGTGCTCACCAAGCTCCTTTATCAGTCCCCCTTCCCAGGCAACAAGGAAGAGAAAATAAAATGGAAAACGACTCCTAGGTTGCGACAGAGCAGTTTGCTAAAGCAGCAACAAAATTTTTGAACATGCGCAAGCAAAGAGCAAAAAGAGTAATTTTATTCTCTACTTCCCATCAGCAAGCAATTTACAATCACTTCTCAGGGAGCAGTGCTTCAGAACACATAGTGATTGCCCCAGAAAGAAAACATGGTAAATATTGAATGCTCCCCCAACCCCCCCTTCCTTCTTCTTTCCTTAACTTTTATGTCTGGGCTGAAATAATTTAGTATGGAATATCCCTTTGGTTATTTTGGGTCAGCTGGCCTGGTTGTGTCTCACCCCAGGGTCCTGCCCACCCCCAGTCCCCTGATGTGGGGAATGCTGAGAGACAGCGCTGATGCTGTGCCAGCGCTGCTCAGCAGTACCAAAACTCTGGTGAGTTATCAACACCTTTCCAGCCACCAATGCAGAGCACAGCACTGTAAGGAAAATAAACTCTGGCTCAGCCAGACCAATATATTGGCACCATCTGACCTGAGTTTATCAAACTTTGTTAAAAATAGAAAATAAAGAAAGAAGAAAGGCAAGGGGTGCAATGTGAGCATAGACCATAATTAACTTAAGGCATCACTTGAGGAGAACTCTGCCAGACACAACAAAATGAGAAATAGGTATTTGAATGTTGGGAGGAAATAATAAGGACATTAAAAAAACATGCATACCTGTAGTAAAGTATGATATATTTGACTGAGAAAAAGGGCAATAAAAATGCCATAAACTAAACTTTATTACAACTATATTATTCATCAAATGATTAGTCACTATTTTCCATCATCTAATCAAGCACTTAATAATAAAACACTTGATTAGTTGGTGTCATTATTTTCTTTTCCCCCACATTCCCCCCATGTTCATTTTCCAAAATGAACAAATAGTATACAAACCATAGAATCACAAAATCAGAGTATTCTGTGTTAGAAGGGACCTAGAAGGGGCATCAAGTCCAGCTCTTAGTCCTGAACAGGATAGCCCAAAAATCACACTTGTGTGCAATAGTCCAAATGCTTCTTGAACCCTCGCATATTTAATTCTTATACTATTTCCACATGACACAACTTTGTTAAGAATTAAATTTCTTTATGTGTAACCTAGACTCATCATGATGCATGTTTGAAATTTCCAAACTTCTTCTTTCCCTTATAATTTTTATATTTTTCCCTGCCAGTACTGATTCTATCTTGGTGATATATTCAGATCAAGATCATTACCTGCTTTTTCTCAAAAATCTCAACAGAAAAAAAAAATATTATACATTCATAATGTATTAGTGAGGCTCCTATACTAAGGTATTTTCCTCAAATTGTATTGCAAAATCTCAACAGTTACATTATTCCTTACACTTTTTTTTGTCCCCAGTTTTGCATTGTCATCCTGTAGCTACTTATATGTATTTCTTCAGGTGGCTGATGTTTAATAAGTATTTTAGCATTTTTTTTAGTTGCTGTAATCCCCCCCCAACCAATCCAAATATAAATTTGCAATTACTGTGACAACATCCGTTACAGAGTCATCTGTGAGCTCTCCCTGAGCCTCGTCATCTGCTTGTTTTCCCTTTTCTGTTCTTTCCACCACCATCTCTGCAGCTCTGGGGGGAGCACTTTGGGAAGTAGCAGGCCACATAGCAGGAACATTGCCAGTGTTCCCTGTGCCATCAGTGGCTTCTCAGTCCCAGTATCCCCTAAGGAGAGGGTGCAGCCTGGGGTCGTGCTCCCACCTTGAGCTCCCAGCTCTCTCGTCTCTGGCAGGGGAGTAGGTCATAGAGCAAATCAGTAGGTGGTTTCTAAAATTGAGGTCATGGATGTATAAGTAATTGATCTACACAGAGCCATGTGAGAAAAGGAGCTCATCAATCCCCTAGGTAGCTAACACCACAAGAAATAATATGCTCCTTCTCCTGTCATATTGGACCACTAGACAAGGGGGTCAGGTGCCTTCCTTTGTTGTGCAGTGGAGACCTGCACCTCTCTTCTCCCAGACCCCAGGGGTCTTGAGCAGGACAAGGACCCAAGAGGAGGCAGGCCAGCCCTGATGCCCTGACTTACCCCAGACCTACATGGTAATCCCACTCGTGACATGTCTCGTCTCTACCAGAGACCCAGGGCCAGCATCAATCAAGAGTAATTCTGACATGGCAAGTGGAACAAAACCAGCAGATCTCAATAGGCAGACAAAAAAAAAAAAAAAAGAGAAAATTACATGCTGGCAGAGATGGATGTGTTGCCTGTAGAGGGAGGGTGAGGAAACACACAAACATCCCTAATAGTGCTGTACAGCCTGCCCAGCTGTTTTCTGGTTGTAACATTTCAAACCTGTTTTATCATTATACACACATATGAAGAGATAAAACCATTACAGAGAAAGTGGATATTTGCATACAATACTGAACAAGCAATAGATGCCTCATTTTGTAGACCTGCCTGACATCATGGCAAATGCTAACAGATGGAAAAATTAAAGTTTAGAGAAAGGGCTAAGTGTTCTCTTGTAAAATTGCTCTATAAGTAGACATACTCATACATCCTCCAGCTGAAACATTTAAAACATGGTTGTATAGTTTGATATCCATTGATCAACAGCCACCTCACAGTGGACTGTATTTCTAAAAGGATCTGAGCTCTGCCTTTTTATTTAAGGTAGCTGAAATAGACTACCATATGTATTTTGAAAGGGGATTGACTGTCTTTCCCTCACACCAATATATTTGCAATGTATAAATATATATAAAAGTACCTATTACTTTAGCTATCTGCTCATCATGCTGGAGAGAGATGGGGTGAAGTGAATAAATGGTGGATTTTTTCCCTCTAAAATTCACTTAATTTCCAATTAATTCAATATTAATTCAATCCAATGGGAGAATATAGCAGGCATTCTAACATGGAAATCAAATTCTAAGTTGATGTTTCTTGCTAACATAAAACAAAATATATTTCTCAATTAAGTTATGTATCTGTTTTATTTTTCAGAACATATAGAATGATTCCTCACAGAGATATGTGATAAGTAAGGACTCAACATACAAAAACTTTAATCAAATTTTATATACTTCCAATGGCTTTTGCTACATAAAAAGTTGTAATAATGATGTATGTTATCATACTGCAGAGGCAGAATATCTCACCATTTTAATTCCAGGGCCTTCTAACAAATACTTAAGTTATATCTAATGCCTTCAAACCTCTCCTAAACAGACTCTGAAGCAACTGGAAATTTTTCTATCTGATGTGTTTCTTACTTGTGAAAACAGTGTTTTGATGAGATAAAAACAATTAAATATATAATATATATATTTTCTACGTTTAGAGGGCATAAAGATTATGCTGTTTGGAGAAAAAATAAATGACCATGGTAGTTAATGGCCAAAGATTCATGCTGAGTGCATTATGGGGCATTGGATATTAAAGATTCAACATTGGATGCCCTGGTCATTTTAACAAAACAAAACCTCTAGTCTTTTCAGAGTTTATTATTGTGTTGTTGGTTTTCATTTTTTTTTTTACAATAGGCAGTGGGGGTGTAATTTGTGATGTTCTGCTAACAGTTGTTTGTACCTCGGATTATTGTAAATAAACTGTCTTCATTTTATAGAATCTCTCGCAGCTGCCTTTTTTCAAATTGAAATCTCAGTAGGTCTTTGATTAAAATGAAAAAGAACAAAAATGAAATTTCATTAGGTGATACATTGTACTTTTCTTCTCTTAAACCTCCTTATACTTTCTATGATGATTGTCTGAGTAGTTCTTTCATACTTGGAGGTAAAGATACATTTTTTAAACAGCATTGTTGACAAGCAAAAAAAATAAGATAGATTCTGCTTCACTAATTTATGCTATATCTATATTTAAATTGCAGCAATATATTTTTATCATATGTACTTCTTTGTTTAGTTTGTATTTTAATTGATTTTATTTGAGCCTTTTTTTTCAATGGTAGGGGAGGAGGGGTTGTTTGTGGAAGTGTTTTTTTTTGTTGTTGAGGTTTTGTTGGTTTGGTTTTTTTTAATAACACCAGCTATATAGCAGATACACATTCTGAGTTAAAGTACGTTCCATGTTTCTCTCTAATAGTTATTATACTTGTTATATACTTCTATACTAAAAGTTATTATACTTTCTATCTCACAGGGAATACATTAAGTTTAACTCTCTGGATTTTGTGAAATTTTTGCATGTGATGATGACCATTGCAGAAGAATCCCACAAAAATCAGTAAATGGTAATGGTAGTGCCTCCTTAGCTGATTTAATCATTCATATGGTAATGTTAAGGAGCCTATAGCGTTGATTCAGAAGATTCTTGAGAATAATTATAAGAATTTGCTTATGAAAGTAGAATGTCTGAAATTTAGGTACTGGCCTAGTTTTTCTAAGGAAATTTTTTGTTCTGAGAATGTGACTTAACCAGCTGCAGAAGTCTTTGATGACATGCACTTCACCCTCATGTTTTTGTCATTCAGAATAGTACAGAATCACGTAATCACAGAAACATAGGATCATAGAACAAAAGATCCATAGAGTCACAGAATAATTTGCACTGGAAGGACTTTTGAAGGTAATCCCCTTACAGTGAGCACAAGCATCTTTCACTGGACCACATTGCTCAGAATTCTATCCATGCTGACCTTGGACACTACCAGGGATGTGGCCTCTACCACCACTTTGGGAAACCTGTTCCATTGTTTCACCATCCTCACTGTAAAAGATTTCTTCCTTAATTCTAGTCAGAACACCCTCTCTTTTAGTTTAGAACCAACCATTATGCTTCCCATCTCATCTAGACCTACTAAAAATCTGTCCTCATCTTTCTTATAAGTTCCCTGTAAGTGGGAAAGCTGCATTAATATATCCCTGTGCCCTTCTCTTCAAGCTGAACATCCCAGCTATCTCAAACTGGCCTCATAGGAAGGTTATTCCATCTCTGATCACTTTTGTGACTTCTGGACCCGCACTCCTGTACTGAGAACCCTGGAGCTGGATGCAGCACTACAGATGGCGTCTCATGAAAACAGAGGAGCAGACAGAATCCCCTTACCCTGCTGGACACGTTGTTTTTGAGGCAGTCTAGGATATGATTGGATTTCTGGGCTGTAGAAACACAGTCAAGTTCAGTCTCTCATTCGCCAGCACTCCCAAAACCTGCTCTCAATCCATTCATCTCAAAGCCCGTATTGATTTTGAGCCTTGCCCCAATTCGGGTGCAACACATTGCACTTGGCTTTGCTAAACTTCATGAAATTCCTGTAGGCCCACTCCTCAGGCTGGTCCAAGTCCCTCAGATTGCATCCTATCCCTTAGCTGTGTCATCCAAAAATTTGCTGAGAGTGATCTCAATCCCACTATGTCATTAATGAAGATATTAAACAGTACTCATCCCACTGGTACCTTCTGAGGGACATAATTTGCCTCTGATCTCAATCTGGACATCCAGCCAGTTCCTCATCCAGCAGTCCACTCATCAAATCCATATGTCTTCAACTCAGAGAGAAGGACGTTGTGAGGGATCATATCAAAGGCTTTATAAAACATTCTTCACGCTTTTCTCTTCCCACTAATCTTGAGTTGATTGTCCTTCACATGCTACAATTTATTACAACCTTCGTCCAGAAAGTAAACTAGTGAAATATTAAACAAATATAAATGTGCTAAAAGTAATGTAGACTCACATTCAGAAGAAAATAATAATGTGTTATTAAGTAATTGTCTCTCTGATTATGACAAAACTGGAATTATGATATGTGACAAAGAAAGCCAATATGAAAGAAGACTATATGAAAACCCAAATATAACTAATGTGCATTCCTTCATATGCTTGGGTTCTATGACATGTATATTTTAAGTATCGACAAAAATTCATCCTTCTTGATAGCTATCCACTTCATGTAGGCTATTTTTTTAATTTTATTGTGACACACCTTACTCGTAATTACAATTATCCTGTTTAGCATTTTACTTGTATTAATTCTTGCTGTCACATTACTCTTAATACTTCCTTCATGTTGACATGCTATGTAAGAATAATTTGAGTATATAGTTGTTAGTTCTTTAAGCACCTGACATTGTAGAAAAACAACAAAGCATTTAAATGTGTTATTTTACTTAATTTTAGCATCAACACTATCCCTCAGGTCAGTTACTCTTCTACTGTGATTTAATCAAATTGTAAGGAAGAACTGTAGAGTCCAAGGATTATTTTTGTTGAATGAACATGTTCAGATACAGTTCTGAAATCAATGAACTGGAAAGATGTCAGCTCATGCTGGGAACACAACTTAGCTGTATGGTAATAAATGCTCTGAGAAGGTGTCAGGCAAACAAAGCCATAGCCTGCAGCAGCAAATGACAGTTCTCTGAATTAGTATCCCTGTCCTTGAGCTTAAATTTGGATATGCTTCAAATCTTTCTGATAAAATTGTTGATATTGCACTGCAAAGTTATCAGATTAATGCCTCTCTGGTTTTGCTGGATTAAATGATAAGAACTGCTATAAAATAAAATGGAGAAAAAAGTTCACTCTATTTGGTTTTTTTTTTCCCTTTGGAAACAAAAATGTTGCAAAAGTTACGGTATTTCATAGAAATGTCAGCACTGCAATCTGTCTGCAGAAGTCTGCATAATTGGGAGAACCTTCACTAAACACAATGTCGAAGCAGTACCAAGTAAAAGGTCATGTGTTATTATTCACTGTGTAGCGCAAGAGGGAAGAGCAATTAAGAAAGCCAGAGGGAAAGGCAAAAGCATCAGCACTACACCTAAAATTCTTGGCTAAATTTTAGATGTGGCAGAGTGGGAGGATACCATATGTATTGGTCTCTATGCCCAGCATCTTTAATTTCTGGTTGAGATGAATCAAGGTAAAATCAACAGTCGCAATCCAAGCTGTCAGCAAAAGAAATAATGAATTAAATAGAAAAAAGAAAAAAAAAAAAAAAAGAATAAGAGAATAATAATAAGTTAGAAACAATCATTCAGCCTCCCCCTTCTAACATCCCACCAACACCTCATACAAGCCTCAATATATTACTACTAGGGATAGAAGAAAGCTTTTCTTTTTTTTAAACAGGAGTGCATCTGGTCAGATTCAACAACACTGATGTTTTCTGAATTTCTGGATTAGAGTTGTTTTCAGGTTTTAAATGCAATTTTAGAAGCTGGGGTATGCAGATTAATGGGTTTTATTTATCCCTATGCTCACTTCTACTGCATTCAGAGCAGGTAATTTTTCATTCTGGGTTAAAGCAATCCATTGCTAAAACCTTTCGTGAACGGTGATGTGACTGACTGTATAAACTCATTTTCTTTTCTCCTTGTTAATCTTTTTTAGCCAGAGGTATAAATATGGGAACACCTGAAAGGCATTTTTTTATGATTGTTAAGACGTGGAGCTACTACATAAATATAACTCAGAAAACATACTCATTGGAAAGATTGGTTCAGTTTTCTGAGGTTCACTTAGTCTGGAGTTTCAATAATGTGCTGTAACTGTTTCAGAGGAGCAGGACTATTACATACAAAACCCTGTTGTGGGCAAAAAAGAAACATATTATAGGAAAATCCAATGATATATTGCTGGTATTACAGAAATCTTAACAACACAATCAATTAATCATTTTTAGCCCAGATCTAATTATTATAGGAAAAAAATCCTCCTGTGACAGTCTTATCCTGCTGATCTCAGTTCTAATACTACAGTTAGACATACATAATATTCTATTATATATCTCTTTCTCAGGTGTTATGTTCCACATTCCTATTGAATCCTTTGTCCTTGGTCCTTGGATTGACAGCTTCAGTTTTCTAGTGGCTGTGCATCAACTTACAAGAATCTGAAATTCCATACCAGGAGAATTATGATGTTGGTGATTTCTTCTTCCTCACCCTAGGATTCAATTTGGATTACTGTTGTATGTTTTCTAAGGTACTTTTGCATGTTCCTGTAGCATCTGAATTTACTGTACAGAGTATGTGTTACATATCTTACACACTTGTTTTCTTACCCAAAGACTGGTTAGTCTCAGCTTTAGATCTGCTTTTTTCAACTGATATTTGTTGGGGTTTTTAGCCCTGAGATGTCCAATATCTTGTCATTAGGGGAAAAAAACCCAAAAACAAAACCAAAACAAAAAAAAACCCAAATCAACCCCCTCTCCGAAAAACAAACAAACAAACAAACAAAAACCCAAACAAAACCTTAGAGCTTAGAAAAGTGAAAATAAAACTCCAAAACAGTCAACATAAAAGAAGCATGACAAGTCTCAGTTTTGCAAACTCAGTGCAAAGGCTGTGGGCTGTTACTAACAATGTTAATATCATATGTATCAGTTCACTTTGCACTTCAAATATTCTGAATGGTCTACGGGAAGGATATAGCAGTAATGTTGTGAACTTACCATGTATACCTTCTGGTTTAGAGCCAAATTTATAGCAAGACAGAAGATTTTAAAATACACTTTGCATGGCTTTTAAGCAGGCCATACAATGGATGAGAAGTTCTTATACTCTGCTAGTCTGCCAGATTGGTCAGGGATCAGGCACATGGTATGACCAGAAGCACAACAAGAAATCATCACTTCTCAATTCTAATGAAAGAAATTAAAAGAATTACAAGCATAGCCCAGGTTTAGACTTTGAATGCATACATATATAATATATAAGCTAACTATGCTCTAGTTAGTCTAAAAATAAAATTTTAGCCTGTACAGCTTTAATGAAAAAATTCCACAGTACATGGATTATCTTTCATTAGCTTGAATGTAGGTCCCTATAGCTGCAATTATAGCATATTTGCTTTAATTGTTCATTAACATATCTGTTATGCTGCTGCTAAATTATGCAAATTTAAAAAAAATAAATTCTTAAAAAATCATTGTAGTTCCTTACGTACAATTGAAACGTGAACAAACCTTCTTACGATCTTTTCAATAATAATGTATGTTGGAGGCAAGACAGTTTAAGTTACAATGGTTTTAGTGTTATTTGCTGATCCATAGTTTTGTTTGTTTCTTTAGGGTTTTGGTGGGGTTTATTTGTTGGTTTTTTTTTAGAGGTTTTTTAATTTTTAACTCCTAAATTGTAACATTTTTTATATCCTGTTAAAGTATTTAATTGAATAATAAACTCCAAAACAACTTTTTGGGTTCTTTTGCAACAATGTTACATTTAATTTTCTTTTTTCCTTTATTTTCAGAAAATCTTAATTAAATACTGCTACCAAAAAAAAAAATCCAAAATTAATCACAATGAACAGGAAATTTTATATCCTTACTGTGACTTATCAAGACATATATGAAACGCAAGAGTGACAGTTTTTATAGTTTTCAGTAGACTGGATTGCAGTTATTAATATTCCTTACTACTCTTTGTAGCAAGTTATTTATGTTGTGATGAGATCAACTACATACTTAAGTGATTCCTTTGTGCAGCAGTACTTTATTATTTATATCTTTCAATGTAATTCACTGACAGGTTTGTTTGGGCTTTTTGGAGTTTTTTTACCCTTAGGTAAGGTGGGTATATACTCCTTGGTTATCCAATATTTACTGTATAAAACAATTTCCAAAGAAAGAAAATCCAATATTTAGGCTCCAATAATTAATCCAAAATTTAACTAGCAGAAATAGTAAATATAAAGCTTGAATCAGGACCAAAAGATGATGACATATATCATGCACGATAAACTACAGTATAATAACTAAATCAATTATTATATTTGCATTTTAATGAAAGTGAATAAATTATTATTTTTCATTAAAATAGGAGAGTACATTTTACTACATAGAAATTCAATACATATATATCCTTCAATAAGACTATATCAAATGACAGTCATCAAAAGGTTTTTTTTTGTTTTATTATCAAGTTTTGGTCATAAATACTTCTTTAGGAAAAGACAGACTAGTACAAAATCTGTTGAACAAACTTCTAAAACTCCAACAGAATTTCAATTAAAAGAAACCAAAACAAAAGAGAACCCCATCCCCGCAAAAATCCGAAAACCAAATAACCCCAAACACAATTCTCCCCAGAAATGCAAAAACACTGTAGCCTTGATAAAGGGCCTATCTGCATCTAACTTTCTGAAAGAAAAAATCTTTCAATAATCTGACATAATATTTTGGTACTAATATTAAATCAACTCCAGTTGGGAAATATTGTCTTCCAGATAGAAATATAATTATATAGTTTTTAAGTCTTTTTGTCTCTGACTTCAAAATATTGATAATCCACATTCCAAGTATCTGTAACTTAAGAGTAACATTTAAAAGAAGTCAAAATTACAGGATCACAGACAAGAAATGCAAAATAAAACAGAGTTACAATATATATGTGGTTCAAAGTAAGGAATGAGTATGTCAGGAGTGGTATTATGATAGTGAGTAATGATAGGAGACAAGTGATCATATGGTTGGGTTGTACAGATGACTAGATATCATATATACTTATTTAATTATACTTCCATAATTTACTTGCATAAGAAGATATTTGGATGGCTACCAGAAACAAATTGAATATCTACATGTTGTGCCCTTCGCTACTCACACTGAGACTGCAAAATCTGGCAACGTCTGTCTGCTTTTCAAGAAGTTCAAAGTAAGTTCATGTGCAACACTGATCATAAACAACAGACAACTTTATGTTCATGTAACTGCTAAATTAGGACCTTTGGGCTTTACAGCAATTTCGCCTTTCCCTTGAATCTCAGAAGTGCTGATATTGAATTGGTTCTGGTTTGTAATGCTCTGGATTAATAGCGCACGACTATATGTGATTACGAAACTGCTATGAATTCATACCATACCATACCATACCATACCATACCATACCATACCATACCATACCATACCATACCATACCATACCATACCATACCATACCATACCATACTTCATATTATGTATTTCACTACCACTACCAATGAATAGAGATTTATAACTTCATCTCCCTGCTTCTGCTGAAATAGAATGTCCTGTGGGCCTGGTGTATTAAAACAATACCAAAAAACCACCAAAACAAAAAAACTTAAAGGAGACCAGACCTATAAAAAATAAATTATCATGTTTCTAATAGCTAATAAAAATTTCTGATAGCCTGGTTAATTTTTGTAAGGTTACATTTTGTGTTCCAAACTTGCATGAAGACCATAAATTTTAAGTACTGTATTTTTTATTCCTTTTAGTTCAATTAGGATTTTGTTGAAGTTTACTCCCCAATTTCGTTTTCATTAAAAATGTGCCTTTAACAGTAAAAAGAACTAATGAAATAGAAATGGACTTTTAACATTACTGAAAAACTGTAAGAAAGAGAATTTTGCAAACCCTTTCCATTTGCAATGATTGCTATTTTATCACAAATGCATTTACTCCATACCAGTATGTAAATCAGATAGAGAAACTTAATTCTTGCCATTCCCTTCAGAGAAAACCAAGAGCTGCAGATTGTCAGGATCATTAAATGTATAATGAACTCTTCAAACACAAAAGAAGTGAGTCAGATTATTTTAATACATTAGTTAATGATGACTTCATATTAGCAATTGGTGGAAAGCTTTCTTTCTAATTTATATATAAAAAAAAATTGTGTCTTATGTCTTATTGATACAATCTACTTCCCATATATGTCAGTCTCCTTAAGAAAAAATACAGATATAAATAATAAACTGCATTTTATGTATAAAATGTCAATTATATTATAAATATGAATCATGTAGTACTTAAAGCATTTGTCACCTGTGTACTCTGCTCAGTGATTTTACCTTTTGACATAAAAACTCCAACATATCAATCATTGTCAAAATTGCTGACAATTTTTTCTGGTTTTATTAGAATTTATTCTTCTTCCCTCACTTTTTTTTACTTGATCCCCATACTATGCAGTAATCCAAAATTCAGTAAAAGACAAAACTGATCTTTAGAAGGAACTTTGGGATGCTTGTATTTCACACAGCTTTACAAAGCCAAAAGCAGGAGCATTCTATCACTAGAATACTTTCCAACAGGACATGAAGCATTTGCTGTTATAGATCTGATGTCATAATAAAATCTCCCTCTGAATCCTGTTCAGTTATAATCACAATATAAGAACAAAGCTAGACATCTGTTTCATATATGATATTGCTGCTATATAAGCCTCTTCACAGCAGTAAGCAATCTGTCTCAGCTAGGTCATTTAGTGAAAAAAATTTAAAATGGCAAGAGAACAGTAAAATATTGCTCTAACATTTCTGTGACATAGGATTTTTTTATACATGTGTCTACACTTTATTTGAAATCCTTGTTTTGTTCTGAAGGGATGATAATACTAGAGAACAATGCAAGTTTTTCTTGTCTCTCTCTCTCTTGGTTTGGCTTTTTGTTTGTTAATTTTTTTGTTTTGCTTTGTTTCCTTGGTTTTCTTATTTTTCTAAAATGAACATTGTACAGCTAAGTGGTGAAGAATTAATCAAGGACTGAAGGAAGACTCTAAGAACTTTATGAGCACTTTTTTGGAGATGCCACATTACATTACATTGAATATTGGATCTATCGATATAAATACTAATGAAAAACTTGCATACTGTCCTGAGGTCTAGTTGATTTTGATATTGGAGTATATATGTTATTTACTGGAAGCATTTTTTACTTCTTTTAAAGTCAGATATCATGAAAGAAAAGGAGAGAAAAATTCAGATTAAGACTACAATCTTATTTTAGAAAATATTTTTTTTAATTGAAAATACTATTATATAAAATCATATTAACCTTCCAATTGCAAAAATTCTGTCTCATTGAATGGAGATATCTCAGATGACTCAGTGTTATGCAATTTTTCTTTCTCTTTTTTTTTCCCTTTTCTGAGTCAAATTAATAGTTCAGTGTTTTTTCTCTTTCTCATATAATGAATATTAATTGACATTAATTTAATTAAATTATATTAAGAATTTTAATTTGACACAAAATGCATGTTGTCAAGTCATTCCTATGGTCCTGTATTTAAAAACTGTAATTTTACAGAGTTACTATAAATTATACCTGAACAATTGTGTATTTTCTGTGGCAAATTTTGGAATTCAGTAATTTCTGTGTGGGAGTTGCAACATCTTAAAAGTTGCTTACAAGTGACAGTAGTAAAAACACTGCTGTTAAAAATTACTTATGTTGACCTTTAAGTATCTTCAATAGACAAAGCTTTGATTCCATACTAAGAGAAGAATCTCTAGAGAAAATCACACACTGGAAGTTCCCTGCACCATTTCCCTTTGTTTTTGTATCTACAGACCTGTACAGACAATATTCTCAATTCTAAAAAAAGTCATAGTCATGATTTTGTAGCACAGATAGTAAGTGACTGTGTTTGTATACAAAGCAGAAAAGCAAAGGATATTCAGAGCAGAGCTGAGAATTCTATCAAATCCCCCTCCCTAAACTGTGAAAATGTGCATATTATTACTTCACTGATGTTGGTAAAATATCTTATTATAGGAAACATGTAAGTATAATGAATCATAAACCTTTTAAATTATGATACTTGAAGAATTGCTAGAGGCACAGAAAGAAGTCTTGCTACTGGTACATCATTACCCGACGGTTTCTGATTAATGACTATCAATTCTTGTAAAAAGATTCAAAGAAAAAATAATGATTCCAAACAGCAAAAGGAAAAAATACTCATGAATTATTGAAGTACAGTACTATGGAAAAGATTCAGAGGTTTTACACATATAGTGGGTATTGTATTATATTAAAATTCTTGAAGTACAGTGCTATGGAGAAGATTCAGATGTTTTACTCATATAGAGGGTATTGTATTATATTCTAATCCTTCCACTGTTGTTGTTTTGGGAGCTATCTGCCAATTATAATAGTTTAAAGATTAAGTCACTGTGTACTGTGGCCAAGAGGTTTAATGCCCATGAATTTCAGATGGTTTTGCCACCTACTTACTGCATAGAGAGGCTTCCCAAGCAGTAGCTAGCAGAAGGTTAAGCTAAAATTTACAGGCTATTTTATGTAAAACATGAAGAATTAGAATTATCTCTAGAGGGAAGCTAGTTTTTTAAGTGACTTTTGATTCTTTTTTCAGGAATTCTTTTTTTGTACACTTCAGTAATACAAATCTAGGCAGCTCCATGTCATTCCAAATATAAATTGTTCCAAAAAGTAACATCCGTTCATAAAAAATACAGTAAGATTAGTTTGACATTACCATGGCATATGATCTTCTGATAATTTATTTCCCTGATTATTCTCTTCTTTTTTTAAGGACATATATAGACTAAATATACGCAAATGAAAAAAACATTCAGAAATTAATAGAATAAGAAAAGCTTCAGCAAATTTCCACGATTTTGCCCATGGTGGAAATCTTAGGTGTCAAAGTCACTCCTACACTGAAGAACACTCTTTAAATGTGCATTAGGGTAAAATAAAAGTTATGTCTTAAAACAGAAAACAACAATGACAAAAGAACCCAAAACCAAAACCAACAAATAAAAGAATGTACTCAATAGAGAAAAGAAGGAAAGGAAATATGTATCTATTGTTTTCCGCTTTAATATTAGATTTGAAATACTCAAGACTACTGCTTGAAGAAAGCAGTTTGCATGAAAATTTATTGATGAAAGAAATAAAAGCAAGTTTATTTTCAATATTCTTAGAACAGAGGAGAATATCAGCATAAAACCCATCTTGAGAAGTAAACATTTTTTGTATTTAAAATGAATTTGCCATTCCAGAATTATCTGGCAGCAGTGAGTTCAGATACTTTTACTGGGAAAGATGATTGCTGTGCAATGAAGAAAGAAGATGAGGAAGAAAAACTGCACTTATGAGCACTTGATATTTGCTAAGCAGAATGAAAGTCGTAGGTCGAGCTGAGACACCAGATTCCATAAATACAACTACAGAGCCCCTTTCAGAATTGTCTTTGGTCTCACTATGTAATGTCATAATTTACTTTCTAGCTCTCAGGAAAGAAGTTAGTCTGATGAAGACAGCCAGGACTGGACAACTCTTTTTCTGATTTGTGACTAACCCAAAATCCAGGAGGTAGGCATTTTTTTCATGTAAATCTTCAGAGGCTTTTAATTTAACAGACATGAATAAGGGCCAGGAAACCTTAGTTTGTCAGTGAGCTACAGATTTTTTTTTTTTTTTTTTTTTTTTTTTTTTTTTTTTAAAAAAAAA
>VYXF01000176.1:534772-546445 GCA_013397295.1 Polioptila caerulea
TTTCAAACAGAACTAAATGAGGAACAAGAATGGTGCTTCTTTTTCTTACTTTTGTTGGTAGGGTTTGGGTTTGTTTGGTTTGGCTTGGTTTTGTATCTCATGATTAGTTTAATAATTGAAAAAGAAAATTTTAGATAAGTTTTTGTCTGGAATAAAAGCATTTTGATAGGATGTTAACCATTGAGAGGAAGGATGCTACGTATACATACATATGTGTGTGCATATTAATTAATTTTTAATTAATTACCTACTAAGTGAGATGATTTTGAGGAAAGATTTGAATTGCTTCATTTTAAGAGAGAAATTAAAAGATGTCTGCTTGAGGATCCTAACTACTAAGAACAGAAATATCAGCTGTTTCTTTTTCTCACAATTCTGTTTTGCTAGGAAACAGCCGTCTGCAGTTCTTTGAAAGAGCAGTTACAGGAGAGGCTTCCAAATCCTTGACAGAGTTACTTGAGCCTCAGAGAAAATCTCCATCAGACAAGTTGATGCAGCTTTATACACACAGTTTTTCTTTTATCTACTTTGAGTGGCTCACTGTTCAACCTAAGGATTTCTAGAGCTGCCATTTTGAAGCACCTAACTGTCCCCAGAGACTGCACAACTTAAGGAACTTCACTTACAGGAGAGTTAGGCCATTAAATAAAACAAAGGAGCTTATAAACATTTTCTGTTTCTACTTATCTTAAATGTATGCATACAGAGAAAATGGCTAATTTAATAAGATTTAAAATAGAAGATGCCTATCTTGCCCTCTATGACTCTCTTTTTATATAGCTGCACTTATCACTTCTGTGATTATTCAATTATTGAAATGAGCTCTCATACTGTAGCAGGTGTAGGTACAGACAACTGTTGGGCTCATTTCTTGTTTCTTGTTCCTATTCTGATTGACTATTTCTTCTTATCATTTGATAAAGGCAATGTAGTGCTATTTGATTTGCAACCACTATTTCTGTTGGTATATTGATCTTTTCCTTTTAATTGAAGATAATTAAGAAAAAAGCAAGCCTTTTGTTTGACTTTTGGTTACTACTGAGATAAAGAAAGAATATATGATTTCTTGTATGTTTTCATACATACATATACATATACTATATATATATATAAGAATTTTTGTTTTGTCTTCACATATCAGTGTTTGATGTGTTAAGTGATTAAAATTAAAATACCATTGGGGATTAGTGGCTTACTTATCTTTACATTAAAGTTAATTGAACAGTTTCCTGTGGGAATTCAAACAAAAAGAATTAAGTTCTTTTAAGAAAGGAAAAAGGACAATATGTCTGTTTCCATCATTTTTTGTAATCTAAATGCTTACTTAAAATTGTAACAGGGAGTATTAATAAATCCTAGACTATATGGTCCCCTTAGGGCCATACTCAAGGTATTAGATAATAAACAAAAGGGAAGTAGCCAGGCAAGCTCCTCTGTTGCAATTCACAGAAGATTGATTCCTACATACTTGTCTGGCTTTTTTTCTAATTTTTCTGGGAACCCTATTTTACTGAACTAGTCCATTGAAATTTTTTAACCATGAAAAGATATGTCTAGCAGGTGAAAAATTGAGGGAAGTTAAGATGTAATTTCCTTTTCCCCCTTCTCCTCCCTCTTCAATTGCTTTTTATTTCTGATGATTCATGTATCTGGGTTGTCCTCACTAAGTATGTTATATTGAGCTATTTTTCTCTAAGTTGTATATATTTAAGGGTGTGTGTGTATGTGTGTGTCTGTCTGTGTGTGTGTAGCATTTAATAAGGCTTTCACAGAGTGAGTGAGCTTGCTGTAATAATTTTTGGGAAGACTGCTATGAGATATAAGGCAACAAACACCTAATCTCTTTTGGTAGGTTAGGTATTATTTGGTCATTCATTTTGGGCACAATGTCACCGCTGTTTGTTTCAAGTGCAGTGTCTGCTTGTGCGCCACAGCCGCACGCTCCCATAGCCACACTGGCTGTGTCAGTTCAAGCCTTCGTGTTGAAGCTGATTAATAATCCCAGGAGAGCTCATACACAGCTGTGGCTGTGCAGGACCTGGGATGGTACAAGAACAAAACCATCAGATGTGCAAGGTAGCAGTGTTACTGGAGAGGGGTAAAGGGAAATCTTGCAACAATTAAGCTGTATTCTTGGCTAGTTCTGCTAATTGTGCTTTTCCTTAGATAGTTTGCAGTTCCTTTGGGATGATATCTCTGCTATTTTCAGCTATGTGGGGACTGCTAGTTGTAAGTGCCTGCAGATATTCACAGTCGTTTCATTTCTTTTAAAGGAAATCACTTGGGGGAATACTTTGAGGAATTTGGAGCTATGTTTATCTATCTTCTTCAAACAGAAGACTCAGAAAAAACATGGTGAAGCAGAGTTGGTATCAAATTTTAAAGGGCACTGAGGAAAAAAGTGGATATGGTGTCAATGAAAGTTAGAAATTAGTGTGTGATTTCTTCTTAGCTAATTTTTAGAGTTTATTTTTCAGTTATGAATTCTGTTAACTCTGTATGGAACGAAAAAAATAATTGAGTGCAGAGAAACGTGAGGGGGTTTAAGTACAATCCAGGAATATATAACTTCAGTTTAAAGCAAGTCATAGAGATAGTCTTGTAGTATCAAATTTCAATCCTCCATTCATCTAGTCATCATTTTCTACTTATAAATAAGTATTAATCCAAGTAAGAAATCCCACTTACTTGGGAAGTAAATGGAGAGCTAAGGTGGACCAGGTAGACTCATAGGTGTAAGATAGATCCCTCCCTACAATAAAAAAGTGGTTATAATTTCATTTTTCAAAAACTGCTGAAGAATTATTTTTAAAATTCTCCTAATGTGGATGGGCACTATCAGTATGATTTATGGCATTAAATATTTATTATTTAAATAAAAGAATAATGTTGCATAATCTAAATTTTGGAAATTACATCTCCAGGAAGAAAAGAAAAACATTCCTTGTTTGTTTGTTTGTTTTGTGCTGTTTATTTATATTAAGCTAAAGGGCTCTATTTCATTTTCTAAATAATCTGTTATTTGCCACTGTCAAAGGCTGAGACTTATGATCAATAATATGCAACTAAGTCAGTATTCAGTTCAAAAGTAGAGGGAAAAAACAAATCTGTTTATATTTCCTTCTAAAGTTTTAAGCTCAAGTTCTAAAAAAATTTTATTTGTCGCGTTTTTCATTTGTGCAACCAATGGATTTTACTAGCATAAAAAACCTCAGACTGGAGTTTAGCTAGGGTACTGAAACAAGCATTTTATAACTTCTCATAATTAGCATTTCCACTACAATCTCTTTATATGTTTGAGTGTTTAGTGTTATTTCCTTGCACATTTCATATCTTTAATATGTTTCTCCAGGGTTTTCATCAAAGAAAATGTTTTGATTAATTTTTTCTAGATGAATATACTGTGCCTTTAGTGGATGCTTGCATGAGAGCTTGTGATACTTCACCCTTATAATTGATCTGGTGTTTGCAAACCATACAAAGTGCCTCAAAGGAAAATATTATAGAGAAACAGTCTTGAACACTGTCTTAATTTGTCTGTTTATGATGAGGTTTTGAACATCTGTTTTCCTTTCAGCTGGTCTTTGCAAATATTTTGAAGTATCAGAGCAGCCCTGTTGATCAGAGTATGCTGGGGCCAACAAATGGGAAACAAGCACAAAGCAAGAGAGTGAGAGAATATAAATGGGAAATATGGTGATATGAAAGGTGATTGTAGAAGAAAAATGAGAGGAAAATAAGAGTGTAGAGATCCATTTTTCCTATATCTCTGTTTTAATGGCCCTCAATAAACTTTTTACATAATAAGAATGCAAAATGATGGGAAAATACCAAGTGTTTATTATATGTCTGGTACAGTTTGATCTGCCTCACAGACAGATCATCCAGATGTCGTGAAAGATAAAAGTCTAACAGAAATGGAATAAGTTATATTACTCTGCCTTGTGATGTCTTGATGTTTTCTGATATGTCTCTTCTTCCAATGATTTTTCATTCTAAGTATTTATATATGTTCAAGTCCAGAAGTTCCTGTGTGTATTGCAACAGTTACTCCTACAAAATAATTTTACCTTTTTACTGATTATAAGTAGAAAAAAAAAGATAATAGGAAGCAAAGTTTCCTAATGACTTTCCAATATATAAAAGAAGAGTATTTATAATGTATTTTTGAGAGAAAGAGTGATAATTGGAAGTATACACTCTAAGCAACTAAATCATTAATATTTAAGTAAAATTGTAAAACAAAGGAAAATATGTTTGAGTGCACAATTAAATATAAAAGCTAAGTCTGTACATTTAGATTTTGCATGTGTTGTATGCTGGTTTTCAGGCAGTATTTTCATTTTTCAACTTTGTTGCTAAACAAGCCATAAGTGCCTGTGCTGAGAAATGCTAGAGGGGATCAGTAGCTAGGAAACAGGTGCACATGCAGATTTGTGCAATAGTTTCCATGGAAAGGCATATATGGTTCATTGGTGGTTCAACTTAGAAGGCCAGGCAGGAGATATGGAAGTGAGTTATTGATAAATCTGAGTAATTGGTGGATAAAATGGTATGGAAAACCTGGAAAAAACATAAATATCTGTTTTCCCTTGGATTACAGACTATTTTAGGATGCTGCTTTTTAAAGTTATAAATTTTAAAAATATCTTTGCAAGTAGGAGATATAGTTTCTTCCTATTCAGGAAAAAAAAAATAAATCAGGAAGTTTTAGTAGGTCAAACATGATCTGAAATTCTTAGTAAAAAAATTGACAATTACATGAGATGAATATATTTCCTAAAATACAAAGTAACCATTTCTTTCCTTTAACTATGATATTATATTTAAATATTCCTTGTACTGTGATATTCTTTTCCTTCTGTTTTTCCCATGTTCATGTGCTAAACCTGCTAATAGACTTCTGTAACAAAAGCTCCATCAAAGCATGAATTCCTGCAGAGGAAAAACGTGATTTTTTTTTTCCCTTTCAAATTTGCTAATGAAAAATGTTCATGATGGTGTAGTGAGATCTACACCATTGTCTGATGGAAACAGCAAACTGTGTTAATCCAATTTCATTTTCATTGCCACACACAACTGCTGCTTTTCCAAAATGTTTATTATTAATTTTTTTATGCATGCAATCCAAGTTGGAGAGAAAAACTGAGGATTTTTTAATGTAAACTTGCACTGGAAATATTCACTTAAGGGATAGAATTAGTGTCTCTTTGGACAGATACTCTACTGTTTATAACTGTGAAGAAACATTTGAAATGTGGTACTTTCTAACACACGAAAAGACTAAATGGGAAGAGCAAAATCAGCTATACAATTGACTTACGAAAAAAAAAAAAGGAAACCTTGTAATTTTAATAGGCACTATAATGGATGTTATACTAGTAAAACTTATGTAGTTCACTGAGACCATGTATTAGTCACGTAGGTAATGTTCTAGAACAGTGATAGTATTTTCTCACTAGCTCATAAGTGATCTTTTTTCACAAAAGCAAAACCTGAATTCTTCCTTAAAAAGAACTTTTGAGGCAAGCCACAATGCTAATGAATGTTTAAAGCGCAAACACTTTACTGTATTGCCATGTTTGATGATATTTTATTATCACATTTTATTAGGCAGTTTTATTCCCAAGAATAGAGGCACTTGAAGGAAGGTGTTCTGGTGGCTAACAATGTAGCATATCGATACCCTCTTGGAAGATAATTTTAAAATGCAGATTTGGGGGTAGGGGGAAAAGGAAAACTAAATCTTTTTCATAGTAAAATTATACATTAATAGTTATCTATTTCTGAAGAAGACAGACAATAAATTTCCTCAGAAAGACAATAGGTTTGATAAAAAACAGGCATTGTAGGTTGGCTACACTCAGTCTGTACTCATGATCTGGTACAATGGTACTCCACACTATAAAAAGGTCTTCAAGGTGACCAGGCTTCTTGTGGAAGAGTCTGGCTGACCCTGCAAGAAAGATTAGCAGAAAAAAGGCAGCTGTCTCACCCTCTGCTAACCAAATCCTTTTTATAAGACAGACAATAAAACTACCAGAAAAGAAAGCCTATACTCTCCATCAAGAACAGAAATTTTGAATAGCAATCATGAACTCTTTCAATTAATAGCCCATTTGGACAATTTGATGATAATGTATTTAGAAAAACAAACAAAGCTCCAACAGCTTCCATGTATAAGGTAAACTGACACCATATTCAGTCTCCCTAGACAAAAAAAAAAAAAAAAAAGTATTTAAATTTCTCTGATATTTCCAGCAGCATCAAGTACTCATGTGATGACACCTTTTCCAGATGCAGAGTTCCTGTGAGTGTTTCATCGTTAACTCCAGCCAAAATCAACCAGATCAGTTTGAAGAGTTTGCACCAATATTTTGAGCACTTAGATGAACTGCTTTGTCATCAGGAGAGCAGGGAAGCTCCATGTCATGCTGGTAGTGTGCAATGAAAACAAAAGAAAACCAAGATGATATATTTAGATATCACTAAACTGAAGGCCTAACATATACCAAATCTAGCACTATATGAAATAAAGTTTCTGCAACACTCTGACCCACAGCTAAACCTTGTCATTTGTCTGATTCTATTAAAAACCTCTTAGCTTACAGTAAGAAATGAGTTGCTGACTATAACATATACTTAAGTCACAAAAACAAATCAGAAAAATTGAGTTATGTTAGTTAGGACGTTCTACTTTATTACCCTTTTAAAGATAATTCATTTAATGTCTTTGTCTCCATTTCCCACCTGGAAAATAAGGATTGCATCAACATTCTCTGAACTTCTGAAGTGTCTGTGTGAAAAAGGCCCTTAAATCATAGTATCACAGAATAATTTATTTTGCAAAAGACCTTTAACATCTTTGAGTCCAACTGTTACCCCAGCTCTGCCATGTCCTAAAGCGTCATGTCTACATATCTATTAAATACCTCCAGAAATGGTGACTCCCCCACTTCTCTGGACAGCCAGTTCCAATGCCTGGTGACCCTTCCAGTGAAGGCATTTTTCCCAGTGTCTGACCTGAAGCTCCTCTAGTGCAAAGTGAGGTCATTTCCACTTGTCCTATTGCTTGTTTCATGGGAGAAAAGATCAACTCCCACACCATAACAACCTCTTTTCAGGTAGTTGTAGAGAGTGATAAGGTCTCATCTGACACTCCTTGTCTCTAGGCTAAACAACCCAAACTCCTTCAGCTGCACCTCATGAGATTTGCCTCCTGACCCTTCAGCAATTCCATTGTCCTTCTCTGGACCTGCTCCAGCCCTTCAATGTCCTTCTTGCTGTGAGGGACCCAGCGCTGGACACAGGACTTGAGGTGCAGCCTCACCAGTGCTAAGTACAGGGGGAAAATCACTGCCCTGCTCCTGCTGACCACACCATTGCTGATATAGGAGAGGATTTGGCCTTTTTGGCCACCTGGGCACACACTGACACATGAGTTAACAAGCACCTTCAGGTCCCTTTCCACCAGACAGCTTTCCAGTTACTCTTTCTCAAGCCTTTAGCACTGCATGGTGTTGTTGTTACACAAGTGCAGAATTATTATGCCTAGGCAAAGCAAGGTATGTGTTTCTCTTAGGATCAAAGGCAGAGTAGGACTCTGAAGCTAATGTTTTTGATCTTTGTTTTGTTTTCACAGTGTGTTAGTGAACTTCTCTCACCACCATGTACGTGCACCTCAGGGGATATGTAAGGAAATATGAAGTGCTTGATAATGATCTGTATATCTTTGGAAAGACTGTGTGCCCATTACAATTCTGATGACTCCCTTGAAAACGTTATCTACATTGTTTCTCTTTGGAGGAGTGCATAAGCAACTGCCTATATTATCTGTCTGTGAGAAACCATATCTCTCTCCTCCTCCTTATCCAGGTTGACATTCTTATCCTTCACAACGTAAAGGGTATAATGTGATAACAGGATGCGAGGTGATGAAATGTGCTCTGCTTCTGGGAAAGGCTTTCTGCCAGCATGGCTAAGGCCTGATGTGATTCATCAAGCAATAATTTGAGTGTGGATTGTATTAGGAATGATTTCTTAAGTGACAAATTGAGCTGTATAAATGGTTGTCTCCTATAAAAGCCATTTCCATTGTTCTGAATAGAGTAGAACATTGTGAAATGCTTTGATTCAATTTTTCTTTTTTCCTAGGTAGCAGCTCCTACGAATACACATTTTCATGGTAAGATCAATGTTCATCTACCATTCTGTACTTAAAATTTATTATTTAGATCATATTTATAATCTTCTTTTTTTTTTGATGATGAAATATAATGTATTGAGGCATTTGGACAAACTACTGAGACACCAAAGGAGAGAATTTAAAAACATGTCAATTTGGATTTTTTTTTTCTTTTTTTTTTTCAGAAACAAAATGTTACTCTCTTTTACAGCTTGTAAAATTTCTAGGAGCCTGTCAGGTTTCATGCAGAAACCTGAAGTTGTTGTAACGGTGACTGGTCAAGTTTAAAGATTAAATTTTACTTGGCTAGTCCTGCTTAGATAATTTTAACTCAGTACAAAGGAAACCTGGAATGTCAAAGTATTATTAAAATACATTAATTTCTATATGTGGGCATCTAATAATGGAAAGTATTAATAGTATTTGTCAATTTATTTTCTTTATTTTTTCTTGGTTTAAATCTCTA
Source organism: Polioptila caerulea (assembly GCA_013397295.1). Lineage (NCBI taxonomy): Eukaryota > Metazoa > Chordata > Aves > Passeriformes > Certhiidae > Polioptila > Polioptila caerulea. The sequence goes on from VYXF01000176.1 coordinate 543,424, forward strand.
TTGAATACTTTGTTCTATTATCTTCCTTCCTAAAAAAACTGACTTACATATCAATATGACCATTAGCTCTTCTGATTAATTAGTCTGTACAAGTACCTACTTTCAAACAAATTAAAGGAATGATAAAAGGTCATAGAAACAACAAGCAAAACTACAAAACACCCTCTAGATTTATCAACATACTGATACTTTAATTGACCTTTCTTCAACCCTATAAGTAGGAGTGGGCTTTGTAGAAAGAAACATTTTGTCACATTTTGCATTACATACTTTCATAAAGTACTGAAGTGAATAGTGGGGTCTTCTAGTCTGACATAGATGGCAGTGACAATTCTTTCCTGTGGTTTAGAACAGGTTTATACCTCTGTCCTGGGGTGACTGGCCCGGTATCCCCTGTCACCTGTTCTGCTTCACTGCCAGCTATTGAGTTCTGTGCCTTTGATATTGGTTCCGAGAGCGAAGTGGGGGAGATGCGGTGCGCAGTTTGTCTGCAGAAGCTTCCCTTTACTCCCCCAGAGTTCCTTTCTCATGGACTGTGTTGTCTGCAGCACAAACAGCAGCAGAGAGCTCTCCTTTGCTTTTAGTTAATTCTTTTCTAATTAGCTGAGGCCAGAAGGTTTTTTGGAACTGTTCAGCTACTGTCCAGTTTGGGAACACCAGGACTATAGTCGGCTGCCAAAGCTTCAGTGCGGCCGAGACTTCGGACCCGACCCTGGAGAGACTGAGAGAGACCTGAGTCAAGACACATCCAAGAGAATGACTCTCTCTCCACACTACAGCAGGACTTTCTGAATGTACCATCTCTTCAGAACAAAGAGAGATTTAATTGTTTATTATTCTTTTACCTTTTTTTTTTTTTTCACGTTTGTGAGTACTTTGCTTGTAAAATAAACAGTTTTTTCTACTTTTCTGCAAGGAGATTATCTCCTGAACCAGTTGGAAGAGGGGATGCTGAGTTCTGCCCTTTAGGAAAACGTCCCTTTGGGAAGTTCCCTTCCAAATTTGTCCCAAACCAGGACAACCTCAAGTCTGATTTAGACAAATTTAAAAGTTTCTTGTATTACTTACAATAATGAGTACATCCTTTTGAAAAATACTTTTATTTTATATTTAGCATTATTTTCCCTCTTTCTCACCTTGTATTAAAGTACATATATTTAATATACAGTATATATATTCCATACTTAATTGGAATAGAGGAAAGTAAATTATATTAAATAATCAAAAAGAAATGGACAGGGATAATAATAGCAATTGTCCTTCCCCTGAAAAACTGTTATACACTGAGTATCTTGGATTTCTTTGCAGAATTATTTACAGTCTATACTGATTAACATGATAACCTCTGGTTCTTTACACCTGTTACCCTGATGCCAGAAGAATTGTTTCTACAGGCCTAGTTTATTCCACATCTATATTTTTTCTCAAAGTATCGTCCTTGGTAAATAACCATAATAGAAATCTTCATATGACATAAAACAAGTTTGGAAAGTAGCTAATTTTCTATTGTCAGTTTCAGAAACAAAAGGTAAGCGTAGAAGAATGAATCTCATTTTATTTACTAAGGCCACTTACAACTGACTGTAAGTTACTTGTGTGAATCCATAGTAGCATCTGTGCGCTCTCATTCAGAGTGACCTTTATTTTCTTTATACAGCACACTGATCTAGTTCTACAGCTCACATATGGTAAGTAGGTAGGTAAGAAAATGCATGACATTCAACAATAGCATGGAAAAATAGTTACAACAGAATTAATTTCAATGTAATTTAGCAAGGAAAAGGGGTTTAACTTCTTAACGTTAAGAAGCTTTAAAAGTGGGAATGTTTTCAATGGAAAAATATTTTTAATACTTTTTACTGAAATTATCTCCAACTTCTGCAAAAATATAAACTACTGATTTTCTGAATACAAATATTTTACATCAACCTAGCTGATATGTCAGAAGCATTTTTTTACTAGTCTGATTACACACTCTGATTACGCTGCTCTCAAATTTACTGTTTTTCTCACAATCCTCTAAAATGTGAGTAATTTCAACTGACACACCTTCTTTCTAGGGCCATGAAGGTCTGCCTTATTCCTACAGCATACAGTATACTTTTGTTGGGCCACATAGCACATAACTGTCACATAGATACCATCTAATTTAGTGTTACTGCTAGCACTATGGTGTGGCAAGAAGACATTTTTTTCCTGAGAGTTGTCTAACTAGCATCTATTATGTGAAGAGACTTTGGTATGTTCTAAGAAATGGTAACTAACAATTAAATCTTTGAATCTCTTAAGTTGTCGTATTTTGGTCAGAGCTACGAGACTAGAGTGCATGTTTTTCTCTGTTTTAAGAATTGATACCACAGAAAATACAGCAGCATTTTGTATTTTCTTTGCATCCTCCAAGTATTCTTCCAGGGCACAGTAACCAATGGATCTGTAGTAGCTTTTTGGTGTTTGAGGCATTGTACATGGGTAATGGGCCTGATTTTTCTATTAATTTCCTTGGACTGATGAGGATCACTGAATCCAAAACTGGAAAGATCTCCAGTAGTATCACTCTTCTCTGTGACAGTGACCAGTGACAGAACCCAAGGGGATGGCCTGATGTTATGTCATGGGAGGTTTAGGATGGATATCACAGGAAGGTTTTTCATTCAGAGTGTTTGGGCACTGGAACAGGCTCCCCAGGGAAGTTCTCACAGCACCAAGACTGACAGAGCTCAAGAAGAATTTGGACAATGCTCCCAGGAACATGCTGTGATTCTTGGGGTGTCCTGTGCAGAGTCAGAAGCTGAACTCCAATGATCCTTGTGAGTGCCTTCGAACTCAGCACATTCTATGATTCGAGGACGGTTTTTGTATTTGTTATCAATGTCTTAAAAAATTATTTTCACTCAAATATAACCATGATCCAAATTTCTTTGTCTTTCTTTATTTATTTTTCTTCCTTCCTTCCTTCCTTCCTTCCTTCCTTCCTTCCTTCCTTCCTTCCTTCCTTCCTTCCTTCCTTCCTTCCTTCCTTCCT
>VYXF01000176.1:546527-557925 GCA_013397295.1 Polioptila caerulea
TCTTTCTTTCTCCCTTTCTTTCTTTCCTTCATTCACTCTCTCTCTCTTTCTTTTTCTAACTTTCTTTCTCCCTTTCTTTCTTTCTTCCTTCCTTCCTTCCTTCCTTCCTTCCTTCCCCTTCCTCACATTCCTTCTCCTTCAGCACCTTCCTTCCTGGAGACATCAGAACATTTACATTAAAGAAATGTAGTTTTCAAACCTAAAAGTGTAGTTTTTGTATATTTTTGATATTATATTCTAATTTGAATTTCTTAAAGCTTATAAAACCACTTTGCATTCAATAGCATGCAGCAGTTCTGCAGACTCAGTTACAAAAAATAGCTGCATTGTGAATTGGTAATGGGACATTCAATCAGCCTAAACCAAATTCTTTCTACACAGAATATATTATAAGGTAGAAAAGAATTCCAAAGTCTAATTTCAGCTACAGCTTTTTGCTTCAAAGCTGTTTTGAACTATTCTTATTGCAACAGTTTATGTACTGGGTTGTGTAGTTGATAAAGATAACTGGAACTGCCTAACTCTTTTACAGAATTTATTAATACAGAGGGGGAAAACAAACCAAATTTGGCCTCTTGATTTAAGAGGTCACTTGAAGCTAATCATATCAATGTTTGAAGTCTATTTATTTAATACTAATGATACTCAGTACTTTAGCAATTATTGTAAGACATATTTTGCAGGTTACTGAGCAAGACTGTTTTTTATATGAAAAGAACAACATGTAGATTCATTATTCGCTCGAAATTGTTCTATAAAATTCTGCAATGTAGCAGTCTTTTATCTGAGGCAATATATTATTTAATTACTCAGATGTCTCTTAAACATGAAGGAAAACTACCTATCCCAGAAATTTAGTGTAACATTTATGCACTGATATTTCAGCTGAAAAATCAGACACATCATTCTTAGTTAATTTTTTAATCTAAAATGCCTACCTGTATTCAACTTTGAGACCTTACAGAGAAAAATATTCATCTATTGTACTGCAAAGTTATTTTCACAGTAAGCAACCAAGTAATGATCGTAGGTGAATAACATAATATACATAGCAATTTTATATTAAAAGGGTTTTTTTTTCTTTATTCACTGTATGTTGCAGTTTCCTTTGTTTTCTCTTACCTCTAAAACTTTATAAATCTAGGACATGCTAGTAGCATCCTTTAAGCTGAAAATGTATGGTAGGATAGTTTGGTGTTTGCATTAGCAACAGCTAGCTAAATGGTTATTCTCTTTCTCTGAGTATAAAAGCTCTGTTCCATTTTCTAACTGGGAAGATGTGATCCTGTGACTATGTCTAAACAGAACAGACTCTAATACAGCAAGTTATCACCATTCTATCTCATTTGTCTTTCCTTTTATTGCAAATATATGAGCCTCTCACCTCCCTCTGTAGAGGATTGTATGGAAAACATGTTATATATCAGACCACATGACTTGCTTACCCTAACAAATATTTTTTATAAAGAAACTGAAAATAAAAATAGATCAATATTAATGAGTAATTAATATTAATTCTTGATATTTAAAATCATTTTTTGAGAGAAAAGTGTTCTTCTGTGAATTCTGAAACCATAAATAAGATAAAATGCTGAAAATATAAATGTGTGCTGAGGGATTAAATTAGTTTCTTTTCAAATTATATACAGTTGGAGATAAGATGCATGACAAAGGAAACACAGGGTCCTCCAGAATCATATCTATGGAAGATTACACTATTTACACGGGAAAAATGAGCTAGAAATAAAGGAATTACACATGAAAAAGAAAACAAAAAAACTGAAGGTTTGATCTGCGTGAATGACACGGTCCTTTATATTTTTCTTCATATTTGCAGAATTTTGCAAATCTATAAATCCACCAGAGCTGAGCAGATGTTCTTAAGACTCCAAAATTAATGTATTTTTTCAGTAACAAAATGTACTCTAAGTTCAAAAGGAAACATAAGGCACCTTTAAGGAAGATTTTGCACTGTTGTGCTAATTTTTCTTTTTGTTTGTGTCAGCTTATATTCCATTGTTTTAAACATAAGGGTGAACTCTCTTCCTTCAGACACGTGAAAATCATTCTTGTTTGTGTGTTTCTGTAATTGTATGATAATTTCTCTCAGTTGTATAAGACCTACACAGTCACACATTGGCACAGTAAAAAGCTGGCAATTTCAGAGGCTGGACTTGTCCTCCCATTGCTTTTCCTTTCGTTTTTCATCTACACACCTGGCGGAAGCACTTAACATTTTCCCTCTCTTGGCATTAGGAGCAACCTACACGCCTCTCCTCTGTGCAATGGGGAAAGAGGTGCAAGGGAGGAACTGTCAGGACACTGCAGAAACTCAAACGTACAGCCAGTCTCTAGGAGGACAATACTAGCCACCGATCTGCCCTCTTAGCAGTAACAACATATTTTGTTTTCCAAGCTATGAGCAGCTAGTAAGTAAACAGGTATTCCTCTTCTTTCAGGGAAAAGACAGCAGGCCAGATGGCAATGGATCTCCAGGGTGTCATTTGAGCAGCGCAAGACTGATCTGGGTCCTATTAATCCATTTGATTCTTCCTTGTTATTTGAATGCATTCATCTACCGTAGAACACTTTAACACCTAGATAGCCTGATTTGTGTGGTTTGCGGAATGTTAATACAAGAGACTGTAAAGGCTGCACTGTTAAGAACTGAGAGTTCAAAGCAAATTCAATTACACACTTAATTCAGTTAAGCACAAGTACCTTTATTTAACAAAGAAGCCGTAGGATGCAGGGGGACTAAGACAAGAAGATGACACATGAATAATGTCTTTAAGAAATGACTCCATTTCTGCTGCAGAGGAAGTAGTGCAGACACCCAGCTAAAAAAAATACGATTACTGTTTCTGAAAGGGCTGATTGACCAGTGTTGAGAAAGGGCATCATTCAAACTTAATTTCTTGTTTCTGTTCAGTATATTAGCTATCCATTGAAATGTAGAATTCATGAAATGTAGAATATCCATTCTATGTAGAAAATTTGATTGTGTCACTTAAAAACTCTCCTACTGTTTCGCAGTTTCTAAGATATTTAAAACAACACAAATAATGTAGTTAACAAATATTTCTAGCTTGTGAAGGCTTTGTTTTGCAGGTTGTGATAGTCTCTTGGTAGGGAAACCACATTTAATATTTCTCTATTACCATTAACTGATCTTTGAACTTTTTGAGTGACTGCCTTGCAACACAAAGAGGTTTTATGAGGGTAAGGACCATTTTTTTGTAAACACCCATATTTCAAATTATGACTCTAAGTTTCTTCTCATTCATTTATCAGACAGTGTCAAAATCGACTCTGTCATATGAAATACAGGTATTAATGTGAGTATTAGATAAAGATTTCAATATATGTACAAGTATGTGTGTACTGGAAATGAAAATCAAGAATCTTGTAAGTCACATTTCAAGGTTTTACTTGTGTATGTTATCAAGAACAGGTTGATTACAGAACTCCTACTCAAGATTTAATGATTTTGTAATTCTTATTATAAAAGACATATTTGATAGTTTTGTATTGCTTTTTTTTTAGCAAGACCAGTAATAGTTAATTTCTATTCCGAAAGAAATTGCTCTTATTTTATTACAATATTTATAATATAAAAATTTATATTCCTGGAAGGTATAGAATAGTCACATAATTTACTCACATCTATGTTGAGATCCAAGTTAGATGAAGAAAATATTTGATAGGATCTTTCTCATGTTTCTGTATCTATGCCTAAGTTATCAAGATCTTATATGTTTGACGGTCAACAGAAAGCTGATTCTTCAATAACTTACTTGCAAGGCACAGTTGAAAATTTTTTATGCTCACAAATTTACAAGGAAATTCTGGCTATTGTGGATGACTTAGGAGTACCTTGATGAGTCAAATGATAAAATACTATGAAATGACAAAATGAAATATTGCCAACCTCAAATACTGTTTCCATAATTTCTTAAGACAGAATTTGTGTCTTTATGAAGTTAATATGTGTCTTGAGTGGATCAGTACTCTCACGAAAAATGGTACATTATAATATATATCCTGTGTTATGGTTCAGTAAGATCGGTTCTCACTAAAATGCCTCTTACAGCCTGGGAAGGTAAAGAGGAGCTCACTACATATAACTGATTTAAAATCTAGGACATCTGCATCCTGCTGCAAGCAAAAAGAAAAAAAAAAAATAGCTATTCACTCGAATTCCTACTAGTGTTAGTCTTATCCTGGTTAAATGTCGTCATTAAGATCTAACCAACAAGCTTATATTAAAAATTTTCATTGTCTTCCAAATACTCAAATCCTCACTTATTCCTGCAGTCAAAAAAACCCAAAAAACAAACAAACAAAAAAAAAAACCCCAGAACAACAAAAAAATATAAAAATCAAAAACCAATCAGCCCTCCCAAAAAATTTACCTCCAGAAAGACATTTTTGCCAATGTGTATGAGAGATAGTAGTCTGCAGTCTAACTGAAGGAACAAATTAGTAACTCTCTCTCTTTTTTCATCCTGTTCAGTATGTAACAGAATAGTATAGAAGAGTATATTCATGATGTTTCTATACTATTTCACAAGCCTGACAGCTATCATTTTAAGCTTTTTGTGAACGTGGAAGATATCACTGCATTAACTTACAACTGTGTCCAAAAGATTACTCAAATATAGGGGTCGAAATCACTGGTGTGATAAAAGTCTCAAGTGAAAACCTAAATTCTTGCATATGAGAACTGATGTACCTCTAAAGAAAAAAAGTGTCCAATGTAAAATGTTAATGCATGGAAAATTGAACAGCTAGGGTTTTTTTATCTATGAAAAAAGTAACATGCATATTTCTCCCAAGTCTTTTGTCTTAGATCACTTCTCTTATATACCCCAGGATCATTTATTCCTGTTATTATTTCAGAGCCAAGGACTCTGAAAACATATAATGTATTTTAGACAAAATACATTGTCTAAAATACATGCAAATACATTCAAAGCTGACCATTGCAGTCAGATGTTTTCTACTGGGCTTTTCTAATTGTTGAATGACTTAAAAAATGATGGAGAAGGAAGTGTAAGAAAAAGAAATCAACAAACAAAAATTATTTATTAACAAGCCAAAGATGGTAGGTCTTCCAACAATGTAGAGTACTTCACAGAATAAAAAATCTCACAGCAGAAAGTATTTTCTGTAAGAAAACCTTAAATGGAGATTTGCTTTTACAAGGTTCTGTTCATAAAGTGTATGATTATTAAACATTTTTAATTACTCTACTTATTTAAAATTTTATTTACAAATAATTATATCAACAGTGGTTAAATCCTTTGTGAACTTCTTGATTTGCATCATTTTTTAAATAAAAAATATCAGCATAAGAAATTTATGATGGGCTGAATTTCATTGAAGTTAACTAAAAATCAAACTATATACCTTGAAAATGTCAAGGAGAGATCTGTGGGGTTTTCTTTAATCTACAAGAAAAACACTTTTCAGAACACTTTTCACTTCTTGGCAGAAGACACTAGACATTTACTCATGAGTGTATTGACCTCTTGATCTTACACAGAAATTCTTGACTAGTTATTTGCAATCTTCAAAGATTGTGTTCCTGTGCTCTAATTCCCTATGGAAACAGTGTCAGGTAACTAGTGTACTTGAGCATGTTTCATCACCATCTGGTTAGACACACCTACTTGGATACAAACTTTCTACAGTATGTATTACACAGAATAAATGTGCCCTATATGTGCTAAGTACTTAGAGATAATTTAGAGAGAATACCAAGGTTTTTTATTCATTGCAATATTTAAGGTTCTCTATTTAAAAATTAGAAGGTCAATGTTCTTCACATGCTAAACAGTTAGATATTCTTTTACATCTGAGTACAGCTAGAAAGAAAATTTAAGAGGTACCTTTGTGGCATGCTTCCAGCACAGACTCTGCACATTCATGTGAAGATGCTTTACCAAAAAATTCAGAGCTGAGGACTAGCTACACATGAAATACAGGGAGAGTAGAACTGCAAGTGAGCTCTGTGGCTACTTGAATGGGAGAGGTCATAAGCAGATTAAAATATTTGCAAACTTTTGCAGAAAAGTGAGCAAGCAAAAGGTAAAGTTGGTGACATTAGAAGAGTATGTGATGTGGATCAATGTGATGGAGCAACAACCAGGAAAAAAGAATGTGATTTCGAAAAGCTTTTGCTATTAGATGGAAAAGTGAAGTGAATAATAGTCTCTTACTCACAAGTAAAAGATTTGAATTGGAAAAAAATTCAAAAAGCCTGCAGCAATATCACAAATAAACTAGAAAGTGCTGTGTTTCCTAAAAATAGTTTTCGGAATTGTCTTCTGTTATAATCCATTGTGGAAGATATTTTTAAAATATTTTTTGTGACTAATTTAAAAGAACTGTTCTCTTTCTTATAAATGCATAAGTGTGCATTTTATTTGAAAAACTTCTTTAAAAATTTAGCTGTGCTTATGGTGATTTTTGTTTTCAAGGTCTTCTCCTTTATAAACACTCACATCTATTCCAAAGGGAAGTTTTTCTTGCTCAGCAGGATTTCACTTCTCACTTAGAAGCTACAAAAATAATTCAATTATTTTTTTTCTTTTTGTTTTTTATTATATGGAACAGAGAAATGCAGATAGTAAGAATAAAAATCAGTTTAGTGATCTGGCAAAATTATTACTCGTTAATCTTGAATTCTCTTAGTCACATGCAGAACAGAATATTTATTGCACTGTCACACTGCTATTAGTAAATTCCCTTTCAGTGATAAATAGTAAATACTTCTATCGAAGGCAGTTCCACAAACTTCTTTATAATCAGAACACAAGCTTGCCCTGGAAAGGATTGCCTCCACAATGTGAAACTAGTTTAATTTGACTGAAATTCAGAAACCTTATTTAGAAGGAATTTTCCTCTTGCTTTTTTTTCTCTGTTACTCTTGGAAGAAATAGTAGCTGTTATGCTAGTGATTATGACAGGCAATTATAAAAATGAAAGCAGAATTAAGAGGCAAAGACCTTAATGTTTTGATTGAGTTAGACTTTGTACAAAATGAAATGAGTGCTGCAGAGATGGGGGTAAATAAAAACTGCTTGACAGTGTGGCCAAAACTGAACATCACTGCTCAAGGGTGATATGCCAGAGTCTTATTATCATATTCACAAGAAGTCATGAAGAAGAATGGAGAGGGATAGAAATTCCTGTGGCTGGAAGGATAGACATACAAATTATGAATGTTAGAATAATCTCTGCTTGTGATTGACAGAGAGTAGAGAGGCTTATCCTTAGCGCAAACAAGATTGGAAGTCTTGTGGATTTCCAAGAATACAGCCCGGGCAAAGTAAGAACCCTAGTAAGATTATTTTGTTCCCCAAGTGACTGGCTACATTGCTTTTGTTAAGGTCTACCTCAGGTCTTAACTCAACTATTCTTCAACAAACACATTAACTCATTGACTGAATCTGTGGATATGTCTTCATGGGTCACAAGCAAATATTTTAGCAGACAACTTCTGGCTTTTCAGCTAGGATGTTTAAGAAATATAATATTATAGCAATTTCTCTCAATTCAGAAATAACCCACTTTGACCATCACAGTAAGGTGCCATAGTCATAACATGCTTTCAAAGCACCATGCACCAATTCAAAGTATTCTGTTTATGCTCAGTTGTCATATACCGAGGATATATTTTGAAAAGCATACAGAAGTATAGATAGTAAAACAGATTATGGAAATATTTTGTCCATTTATGGTATCTTAAAAAATAGCTATTACTTTAGGTTTTTTAAACTAATTTGCTTGCTTTTTTTTTTTTATTTATGATAGAAAGAATTAGACCTATTATCTGATTGAAGTAAAAAAAAACACTGTAAAAACAAACCGAATAGTCTTTGCCTATCCTTAGATTTGTAACTTCTGTTTCTTTCCAAATTCCTGGTCTGTGTATTAAGTCTGTTGGGAAAAAAAAAAAAAAAAATTTTTTTTGTTCAACGATATGAGGAATTTCTTTCTTTTAATTTCTTCCAAAATTACCTACGTATCATTACAAAACTTTTTCATAATAGTAGGCAAACACACCTAATTCATTAAGATTCATTAAGAGTTCTAAAATATATTGTCAGTAAAAGTTGTTGAAGTAGAATTTTTAGAAACCATTACTGACTCAGTGGGTTGCTGCCATACTAGATTTTGTTAAAATATTTCATATTAACTAAATTACAAAGCACTTGATTATTAAATGCAATTTTGAACCACCTCCTCCAGAAGAGTTTACAGAGATTCACTCAATAGTGGTCTCTTGCATCGAGCCATTAGTAAAAGAGCCCGCTGTTTTAAATTTCCTGCTGCCTAACAGTTTTCTCTTTGTCATTTTAAACTAATTTCAAACTTCAACTGAAAACTTTTTTTGATTCTGACCAGGATCTCTGAATACATGGGGACTAAAAATTAAATTATTTTTTTTAGTGAAACAATGTGGATAAATCTCCTCTGTCTCAAAAAGGAAAAACATTAATGAGTAATTCAGCCAAGGTAGTGTCTAAGCAGAACTACAAGTGGGCCCATAGATTTTGGAGAAAAATATTTCAGGCAGGTGAATTGTATATTGGGATTCAACACTGGATAAATATGAAAAATTTGAAGCAAAATAGGGAATTTTCTGGATATATTTTGCCTGCTACATAGAAAGTACCTAACAGTTTCAAAAATTTCATCATAAAAATGCAATTAATTTAATTAAAAGACTTTGAGATGAAAATAATCTGAATTATTTTACCTAGAAAATCGTTACAATAAAAGTGGAAAAAAACCAACTCTTTTTAACTTCAGCTCCTGAGGAATGGGGGAAGAAGTCAAACTACTGAGAATAGAACTTCCTGGGGGGAAACATGGCCTGAAACCAAGAGCAGCCCGATCAGATAGAATAGAAATGGGTAAAGAGAGAGTTGAAAGTATCTAAAAGATAAGCCAAGAGGAAGTGTGTTAGTTGGTTTTTTTCCCAGAACTGTGGAAACTTAGATGTAAGGTAAAGAAAGCATGCCAAATGAGCAAAGATGTTTTGCTGTTTTCATTGGTTGAGATGAGGAAGGGCTGTGATTTAAAAGAAATGGGAAGGAAAAAGCCAGAATAGGAAGGAAATAGTGAAACAAATACTGAGATGGATCCAATGGAAGGTAATATCTTTATGCTGACATCAGAAAAACTAACTTGCCAATCAAGACATTTAATACCTTTTGCAGAGAATGAGGACTTGTAATACTCAGGAAGATAGAAATCAGACTTTGAAGGTTCCTAAAAGTAAAATGTCCTTAGAATATTTAATTATTAGAACCTGACATGCATAAGTTCCCTCAATAACAGGTTTGATCCTTTAACTTTTCTCATTTACAAGTAACATTCCATAAGGCAATTTGGCAATCAATATTACCAATGTCACTGTGACATTTGATTAAGTAAAGTCTTACCTGGCTTTTCATGAGAAAATTTGGGATTCCTATTGCAAGAACTTAATTAACTCCCATTTTTCTAATTTCATTAGCTTTTCAACTTGCATCTTAATTGTAAGCAATGATCAGAAGCCAAATACAGCCAACACTGTAAGAACCATTGAGATTAGTATAGCTTAGTGTTCTTATATCCACAATGTGTATATGGGCTAGGTTTTTTTTTTTTTCATTTTCATTTTCCTTTTACACGTGGAACACATTTTGTGATGCAAAATCTGATTTCTATTAAGGATTGAACGCTAAACAGGTTAGATTGTGACATTGCACTTTTAGTCTATTATTTTTCTGCTATAATTTTGAGAAACTTGACATTAGTTTCCTTTCTGTGGCATAATCTCAGCTGCCATGTTATCTTGCCTAGCTACCAGTTACCTTATCTAACCATCTAACCATTCAAAATGTGCTTTTTGGATTTTCAATTTAATTTTTGGTGTGAAATGCTTGTGAGGTGTTGTGGGTTGGGATTGTTTTTATTTGTTTGTTTGTGTTTTTAAAATTATTTTTCTTTTCAAAGTTATAAATAAAATAAAATATAAGACTTCCTCATTATAAAGGGTTTTCCTTTTCCCATGAAGAAAGAACGATATTGTATTTGGTCTCTGCATAGTTTTTCTGGAAATCAACACAGTAACTCTTAGTTTAGAAAGAAATGCCTAATTGAAAAATTCATATGGAAAGGTGTGTGTCAGCAGGGAGGCTATGTTTGAGGTCATAGGAAAAATTAATGGGCATTACCCTCAAGCTGCCGGGAAAATGAAAAGTTGTGCTAGAGTTGAGTCAAAAGTTCATAAAGAATCTCAAATATATCTGGACTAGGAAGAAGCTAAAGCTCTCTCCAACAGGGCTGGTAAGCTTTTGAGTTTCTTGAAATGTCACTGATCATGTTACCAGTAATGCATTTAGTATCATTTAATTATAATCCATTTTACAGAAAAATAAGCTAATTGGTGTAGAATCCATCACATATGTTTCCTATTGATACTTCAACGTGAGATTTGCATCTACAAACAAGAATTTTGGACTCTTTAGAAACCTCAGTGGTACTTGACATTGCTACCAAACTCTGAGTTTGCCAGAGCTCAGAAGTGTGCTGACCATTCAATGATTCATTTCATATAATATTTTTTAGCCTTATTAACTGCTCCAAGCAGGTATTTTAAAATTGGTCCATACAACTTGTAAATAAATACACTGACCAGAAACTTGTTTGTTTGCAAGACATCCAGGGGTCTATCAATCTAATCTGTGCTCCGACTACCTCATGTTGTGCAGTGCCTCAGTGACAAGGCTTTAAGGGATGAAGAATTCAGAGATGGGTTTGCTCACAAGGCACGGCCGGCAGCCCCAGCGCAGGGCATGGATGAACCCCTCAGCCACAGGAAGGCAGGTGAGAGCCCCGGGGAAAGCCTGGGCAAGGGAGGGCAAAACGCTGCCCAGCAGCCAGGGCTGAGCAAGGAGAAAGAGAAGGATGAGGTCAGGAGGGTCTCCAGGCCTCCAGCAGGGATGTCTCTTTGGCCCCAGGAGAGAGCCCAGTGGGACAGGTGGACATTCCCTGAGGGAATCTGCAGCCCATGGAGAGCCCGTGCTGTAGTAGCTTGTTGTAGCTTGTCTAGCACTAGTGCAGCTCATGGAAATGCCCCGGGCAGGAGCCTGTGTAGTGTGAGGAGGGAGAGCAGCAGAGAGGAGCTGTTATGGACTGACCTCACTGCCTCATTCCTCATCCCCCTGCACTGCTTGGAGGGTGCACTGGTGCATTTGTTTTAAACCTGGATTTGATAATACTTTTGAGGGTGCTGCCTAAAGTAATCTAAGCCACTCATTTGCAACAGAGGGGAAGAGGTAGAGGAGTGACAGATGAAGAAGTGAAAGTAAACTTGGGAAAAAAAAAAGGGGGGGGG
>VYXF01000176.1:557995-570470 GCA_013397295.1 Polioptila caerulea
GGGGGGGGTGGATAGGAGTGGGCACAGGTGATTTGCAAACTTTTGCTTTTGTTTCTTACTCCTCAAATCTTTTTTATTTGGCAATTATTTACTTTGCTCTTCCCACTTTGATGGTAATTGGTAAGAGATATCCCTGTCTTTATCTCAATCCATGAGCCTTTTCATTCTTTTTTCTCCTGATCTGTTGTAAAAGTGGGGTGAGACTGTGGATGGGTGGGCATCTGGCCATCACTTAATGTAAGCTCTCCATGTCATCCTTCAAGGTAGATGTAGAGAGCAATGAATTCACCCTTACATTCTTCTTCTTAAAGCTAAACTCTTCCTCACCCTTGTGGCCCTCTGCTGGAATCGCTCCAGTGCATTATTTCCCTTGTACAGGGCTGTCCAAAACTGGATAGTTTCCAGATGTAGTCTTGTAAGTGCCTGTTGCTGAACTGGGATATCCATCTCCAGTAAATGTTATATCCCTGCGTTTAAAAGTTAGCATCAACATTTATTTGAAAGACCTTTGCATCTGAAAGTCCTCTGTCATAGAAAACAAAGGAAAAAATATAAAGACATGGAATAAGAAATTAATAATGAAGGTCACAAATGAGCACTTTAATCAGCTAATATAATAGCATAGAGGATATTCACTTCTGTCTTTAAACTTTAATAAAAACTCTTAAAATGCCTTTATAAAAGGACCCAAAGTAAATATGAAAATTAAACAGTTGTAATGATCTTACAAATGTCTTTGGCAGACTTCACATTGCCAAATTAAATTAACCAACAAAAACCCGCAAACAAACAAATAAACAGACAAATAAAAGAACCCCAGCCATTGGATATTGCCATGCACTTATTCAGCTAATCAAGACAGACCTCAGGAATTGCTTTTGCCTGTTGAGTTTTGTTTTTCTTCTTGTAGACAAATTAATCTTAGACCACACACAAAAAGATTCTAGAAGCAAGTTTGCAGCACATTCTTAAGGCAGTGTCAGCATAGCATTTCGGAGTTTTATAGTCTTTTACTTATGGATGCTGGTTAGCTGACACAATAGTATTTTTGTTCATTTCAACAAAATTTCTAAATGGTGACCAGAGACATAACAAGATTGGTATGCTTTTACTTTATTAAAGCATTTCCATTTCTTAGCAGTATTATATCTGCTGGGAATACAACAGCAAAGTGAAAATGTGTATCTCTTAGCAGTAAAAACCCCAAACAGAATAGTTCACCAAAGATTTTAGAGAAAAGAGATTTTATTAACTGCTTGTAGTACTTTCCATACTCACATTGGACTAGTTTCTCCCTTGACCCTTTTCTTATTTATTTATATATATGTATATAGAATACAGATGTATTCTTATTATAGATCTTTATACATACCAGAAGTCAGATAAGGAAGAACAGAAAAGGGAGATTTTCCCCCTGGTCAGTGAATTATTAGTAGCATGTTCCAGTAGTATCATAATTCACTCTGCATAGAAGAAGGAAATGTCTTTCTTGAAGAGTGAAGTTGCCTGATTTTATGAGGAAATTAAAGATACCTATAGGTAATTTTTCCATTTTCCAAAATAAATATGGTTTCTGAAATATGTATTATCAATAAATGGAATTTTTTATAAAGATACTAGAAATTATTTCTGTGAATGAAAACTTAGAAATATTTAAACTTTTTCTCTTCATTTTCTTCTCTGGTTATTTGCAGTATATTTCTGATTTTCAACTTGCTGCATCATAATAGTGAACAAATGTCACATTAATTTTGTTGCTTAAATCTTTTTAATCTTAACCCTTGCCTTAGACACTTAGAAGTATCTGAAATGCTTGCATTTCAAACATAGTTTAGTTTAAATTTATTTAAAGCTAGATATACTGAACACTGCAATGCATTTGATTAGCAAATAAAATATCCCATTTTGAATTAGAAACCATATCTTAAAATTATCTTTATTTAACAGTTTGAGATAACTACATTAGGCATTTAATTTTGGAGTTCCAATATTGAAAAAAAAAATTACAGTATTTGTCCTACTTATTAATCTTCCTTCATCTGCTTTCTAGTAATTACTTTTTAGTTTCATCACTTTATAGTTCTCCAAGATGTGGGAGGCTGAAATGTTAATGGTTATTGACTCAAAAAATCAGCCATCTGCAAAAGCAATGGGTGCTTTGCTGAGGCCAGGTTTGCAGCCCCCAAGCAAAGGTGAGGAGGAGAGTTTTGGATTTGTAGTGGCAAAACATCCACATAAGACAGAGGTTGTGAACAGCCACCACTGGAGGATGACCACAACAAGCTGACATTTGTTTAGATAAACCAGTTAAGCCCTATGACTTACTGTGTCCCTGATAACCTCTGAGTGATGTCTTAAACAAGCTTTTTTCTGGGCAGATAAGGGAAGAGGCCAATAAGAATCAGATCCTGCAGAAATACAGGCTTCTATTATGCCAACTCCCTCTGATAAGGCACAATATGAGAAGCAGGGAAAAATAGTGGTCAAGTCATTAGAAGGGGCCATAAACCATCAAAGACACCCAAAGCACGCTCAGACTCATTTCTGGGGCCTTCCACCAAAGGACTGTGCAGGATCCACAGTGTTACATCAGGCAGTGTAAAACTCCCACCTGGGGGAGGTACCTGGGCATCCCCCCTGAACCTGAAAATTTATTAGCCCATTGAGCTTTGAGTTTCATGGACATCCCCCACATCATGACTGTGACCATTACTTTGACCAATGGACATCAAATTGATGTCCAAACAGGTGTCATTTTTGGATCCATGGGTGGTGATTTCTTTCCTCTCCATTATCTACTCTCATCCTTTCTTTCTCTCTTTCCTTTTCTTATATATTTTCCTTATACTTTTATATTGTCATATTTCTATTCATAATAACAAAAAAACCGGCTACATACCTCCTTTCCGTTGGAACCAAATTGTTCTAAAATAAACCTGCCACAAATACATATAGTATCATTTCACTCTAATCCACCCCCGGAGATCTATTACAAGAACATCAGTTACCCCATCTTCAGGGGTGGGTCATAACACAAAGCTGGGGTTTTTTCCTCCTCTCTAGCAGTGTGTTCCTATGAAGGCAGACATTTGCTTGTTCATAAGTTGCTGTGGACATGCATCTACATGGCATTATGCTGAAATGACAGCCAGAGTCTCAAGGTCTGTTTTCTGAATCTTTTATTTGCCTCAACAAATTTGAATCTTCACTTAAACAAGTTCCATTATTCCAGGTTATATTTAAATAAAATAGCGCAAAGGATCAAAGGTTCTGGGACATCCTTGAGTGTTTTGATTTAGCAGATATACAGGGATGTCTGCCTCAAATCCATGCATATGCCATGAGGATGCCATTGAGGGTCCCTTAATCTGTGCCTATGCATCACCAAGATTAATATGCTATATCGCTATAACACTTGGGACTTTGACTTCTAAAAGAAATTTTAGTTTTCTTTTTAAATATACAAAAAAACTATATTCATAATTAGAAAAAGAAATGCCTGATTGAACGGACTTGAATACATGCTCAATGGAGTACAATGGTTAGATGATTTTCTTCCTGTGTTCGTAGTATGTATCTTCCAAGTATTTATCTTCCAGGGTTCATCTAAGGCAGATTTATTTTCTTTTCCTGTCACAAGAAAATTAACTTATCTATTTAATTTCTTTCATGTGCTGTTACCATTATTTCTGATTAGATATTTTTTTACTTTATCTTTTATATGAAGTAAAAAACCTTGTCTATGGGACAATTTGCATTTGTACTTGTTGCTTTGGATTTTTTTTTTTTCTCTGAGATTAAAATGAATCTTAGTTACTGGAAATATAGTGACAAAGATTTTGAAATCAAACTCAATGAAAAGTTCAGAAATTAAAAATCAGAGCTTTATTTTCAAAAATTCAGGAAAATATAATCAAACAACTTGGAAGAATGGAAAAGTCATGTTATTAGCATGGCATTTTCTCCTCCTAGGCCTTTGGAGATGACTCAGTACTTTTGCAATAATTTTACTATTACTGTGAACTTGCATTTTTCTTATTAGCTGACTGTGTTAAGTTTATACAACTATTTGCTAAATTTATGCGTAAGAAGAATATCTTCAATTTCTTAAATATGTATGTAATAGGTGGTTATATTGTTCGGCATACTGAATTGGCATTTCAGCTGAGCTGTGTAAATCATTGCAGATATAGGAAGCAGAGTATCATTCTTGCATACAGTTGCTTTGGAAAAGAAGAGGCAAACATGAATATAACTGCAATGTTTCTTGAAATAATTTTCCCCAAAGTAATATATACCAGTTTTATGGAGTACACTGAATAAAAGTGTACTTGTTAAACAGTATTATTAATGTACCTTCCAAATGCACAAGGTAAAAAACAATTAAACACTTCTACAACATCTTTCCAAGTTAAGCTAGGCAAGTTATTAACTTCTCTCTGTATCCCCCTAACTTCTGGCAGAAGAAAGTAAATGAATTCATTTTTTATGATGCCTAATACTGAAATTCATTGTAATTTGTGGAATGAAGAAATAAAAAAAATTTCTAGGAAGAGTGGTTTCACAAAGTGAAGAAAGTCTGGGACCAAAAGATAATGGAATCAAAATTTGTGCTGATTTTGGCTAGGGTAACAAAGATTGATGATAAAGTGATGCTTCTGTTACTGCTGAGCAGAGCGTACGTAGAGCCCAGGCCTTTACTGCCTTTTGTACTGCCACACTTGCAAGTTCTTGAATATCTCCGGTGAGGGAGGCTCCACAGCCTCTCTGGACAATCTGTACAGCCCTGGTCTGTACCTGCACAGTAGAGAAGTTATTCCTTGTGTTCAGATGGAACTTCAACAGGACAGAATGAAAAAACATTTGTTGCCTTAGTGAAAAAGTTGCTGTTTCTAAAGATGGGGACTTGATGACTTTTGATAAATTATGTCCCACTCAAAACTTTTGCATTTGACTAAGTTAAAACAAGTTTTGCCTGGGGGAGAGGTGAAATATACTTTTGATCTTTTTAAAAAATGTATCCAAGGCTCAAATATCATCTTTCTCTCATTACACATGGCCATTAGCGCCACTTTAAAGTCAACCTGTCCAGCTTGGATGGTAATTTAACACTATGCAGTACAAATCCAGGAAATGGTTAGTGACAAGTAATAGCTGGTGATGTATACTAGCATCGTAACCTCTTTAGCTTTTATTTAATTATTATATTACTATTGTATATTTAACAAAAATTCAACTTGAAAAGTAAATTGGAATGCATTATCAGTTTGAAGATGTCTCCTAGGCAGAAGATTTTTTTTCAGTTGTTACTGAATGGGTACCTTAATACTGTCTCTAGCCAATTGTGTTTTGTAAATTTCATTCCTTTCCTCCCCCCAGACAAAATTCTGTATTTATTTCTGGAATAAATTTTCTTTGAAATTATGGAGCCAAAATGACAAACAGTATATGCATCACTTCCCTATTTCATCTCACTTTTTTTAACAACATTAAAGCTTTTCATAACTAATGACTTAATCGACTAAAGTAGACTGAGATAAATAATCAAGATCTCTTAACTTGTTAATGCTCTGAAGGTAAAGCATCTGTCAAGGGAAAGAATATTGTTCTTTGTTTTTGTCATTAATTCTCCTTGGAAATTAGCCTCAGAACTCAAATAAAATGAGATGTTCATGGGCCAAGAATGACATATTAGTGGGAAAACTTGGTTAGAGAGAGCCAATAAACTGAAGACCTTCTAGATGTTTCACTGACATAAACAATAGAAATAAGAAAATATTTTTATGGGGCTCAAATTTAAAAAAAAATATTCTTAATACTTCTCTGAGTTACTGGAAGACTTATGAGTTTCTAGGAGGCTAATTTCCAGTGCATTTATTTCTTGTTGGCTGACTCTTTAAGCTAAATTGTGCTAAAGATTTAATGTGCACTCACCCTTCATTAGATACCAGAAATTGCTCATTCAGGAGAAATGTTACAAATGTCATATGGCCAAGAAAAAATCTTGGTCAGCATATCTCGTGACACAATCCCAGGCACACACTGCCACTGTTAGTGGCTGCTGGGTCCCCCACTCTCCCTTTCATTTTTTGATGCAATTGAGGCCAATATTTTATCATGCTATAAAAATATTTAGTGTTAATCACATTTTTTCCAAATTGCGTATCGCTAACTTCTGTAGGGATTTATTTGTTTATTTTAATCTAACATGCAAATCATATAACTTCCTACCCCTCCATCATAAAATCTGCTGACATTCATAGGGAGGTTTATTACATGTGCAATAATATTTTTCTACATGGAATAAAATAACTTGTATGTGTATGTATGCCATGGAAATAATAATCTTATTTTATACATGTATTTTATTAATATACCAAGTGGAATCTCTGTAAAGAGCTTGTGCATTATTGTGATTTATTCTGTAAACTGACAAAATTATATATAACACAAAATATGATGATTTCATACATATCTAAATGACTCAAAAAACTATAGAGAAATACCAAACAATGTCAAATCATCTCTGAACAAGGTGACTGCATATGCAGCTAGCCATGTTTTCTTTGATTAAAAAACATAGTATATTCAGAAACTATTTTACCCTCTGCCTACTATTTTGACCACCTTGTTATTCACCCACAAGATTTATTTTAATGAAAAGTATATTTTTTTGGTTTTGAAAAGCTGTGTGTCTTTACGTCTCAAGATGACTGTGCACTTCTACATGAAATGTAGTGTGTACTTCAGTTCCTTAATACATCCTGGCTTGGTTCAGATTTTTATCCTAGAAATTACTTATTGGTGAATATAATCATGCTGAGCCATTTTTTTTTTAATTCCACATCTTTTAAGTTCAGTGGTAACAGAAAGATAAAAAGAAAACTTAATAAAAGTTTAAAAAGTTTCATGATCACTAACACACAATTTCCTTCCCTTTCCAATGTTGACAGAAAAAACCCATACTAGGTTACAGAAAAATGTCACAACTATAGTAGTTTAACCAAAATAATTTTATAAGTCCTTTTTCCATTCAAAAGCTCTCTTAATTTTAATTCATACTAACTAAAATTTGTAACTCCATGCTGTTGTCCTGAATGGTGTCTTTACTCGCACATAAGAATTAAATTTGTACTCCCTGGTTACTATGACTTCCCTGGTTAAATGATTTTCTTATGCTTTGCTCAAGAGAAACTGAATTATTTCTGAAAAGTTGGTTAAGCTACAACAGCTCCATTTTTTAAAATTCATTATGTGACTCACATGAAGGCTTTCCATAAGTTGTTTAAACTAAAGTTCGACCCTCCCATCTTTTAGCAAATACTTCTATTTTTATGTAGTTACACTATTTATCACTCTTTTCCACAGTAAAATAAAAATATAATAACAATTATAAAGTAGAAACTGGATGATGGTTCATCAGAAATTAACTAATTCATGGAACAGAGTTGCTTAAAATCAAGGTAAGTAGACAATGAAACAGCCTTTTATAAGGATTAGCTTGAAGCTGGTTTTATGAACCTCTATTCAAAGACAAAAGATATTAAAAGCTGATTTATATCTTGAAAAAAAAAGCTAAATACAGATTTTAGAGTTTAAAAATAAGGTATTTTGAAAGAAAATCATGGTACATAAGTTATTGTTTAAATGAAGTACTGTTTAATTTTGCTTTCCATCACAATATGTTCAAGGTTCTTTTCTGAATGCTTCCTTTCAGAGTAAATGGGTTTATTTTTTAAAACATTTCACATTAGAAATGCACAGAAAATGAAACAAAGAAGCAAAGCAGATCTTGATATAACTATTCATTTAAATACATCCACGGCATGTCTGAACAACAATCAGTAGGTACATGACAGAGATTACAAGGCTAACTCTGTAGAAGTATCCCTCCTCTTTCAACAAAGCACAATGTTCTTGATTCTCTCAGTTATTATTTTCTCAGTAACTGAAGGGACATTTATAATTAATATATTCAAAATAATTTTTAAAAAATATTCTAAAAAGATTGAAACTTCAGCATATGACTGTAATCAGCTGTGAAGTTGCTTCTGATACTTTGAATATTTTGATAAGATTAATTTATGTCTCTTATTTCTGCAACATTTTAAAGTGAGGAAAAAATATTTTAATCCAAAATGTCTTTGAAATATAGCATGCTGTTGTGGGATAACATAATTGTGTCTTTCCTATATGATGTTAAGGCATATCGTGTTCACCAGAAAACCTGACTTTCTGTTAGCTTGACCCAGAAAGATTATAATTTTGAAAAAAGCAGCATGTCTTTAATGAACACAACAGCTGTCTTACTTTGGTTTTGGTTTTGCCTTTCTGGTGATCCATAGAAAGTTTGTCTAATCCTAACTTTGCAGTGACCTCAACTCTGTAGTTGGCCAGTATCTTCTCCCCAAATATTTGTTGTCATACTGAAATGTTAACTGCTCCTCTTCGCACGGACTATTTCCATCTCTCTCTGTCTAGCTTCTCACTCTGGAGTACAAGAATATTCTGGAAACTTTCCTGGGTTCTGGGGAAAATCTTTTGATGTTTCAGTGGGAATGGTGGCCTTCAAAATTTGTCAAATTTACTGCAAACCTGAGAATTGTTCTTCTGAATCAAAACAAAACAAGTATCCTCAAATATTCTTAAAAAAAATATAATGTGCTTTAATACCCTTTGTAGAAAGCATGTAATAATTATTGTATATTGCTATTATTGTTAACATCCAATTGCTTTCTAACATCATTGTATGAATATTAGTATGATACTTCTTATAATTCTGGGGAAACCAATGAATAAAAATTAAATAAATACAATTATTATTTGGTACTTTCTACTGAAGTTATTTCATGTTCTTTAATGACAACTGAGAAATGATTTCCCAATATATGTCACCAATATATGTGGCTGGTAACAGAATTTAATTGGGTAAAATCTAGACTCACATAATTAGGAAAAACATGGTGTCATATATGTTTCAATTTAGCCAGAATTGACTAAATTTCAGAGGGGAAAAAAAACGTTGTCATTTGAGAATTAAATGATTAATTGTGCAGAAGAAATGCAAGGAAGCTGTAATCTTTGCATGAGCAATTTACAAATTGAAGGTGAAAGATACTCATTCTGTAATTAATATTTTTGTTGTAGTAATGAACATAAGGGATTGGCCAAAATTCACGAAAAGCATTTATGACAGAGATGGAATGTTAAGATGGAGGTCATTATCTCTAGAACTTGACAAGTGTCGTTACAGTTAGACTAGACAGCATCTATAGTTTATAAGCTATTTTATAATACTTATAGAAGGGATTTTCAGCAGTTATCATGTTGTTCTTAGTATCTATTAATAGTGAGTTATGTTCCATGCCTCATCTTACAGCTTTCACAGTTTAGTGCTAAATTTTACATTTTTTTGATTCATGTAAGTTATGTCAGTCTTTCAAAAATTCAGGAATGTTCTTTTCTTCATGATGAAACCTAGGAGGGTGTCATGGTGATCTCTCTGAGTACACTGTGCATTGTATTTTCTACACAATTTAACTGTCTTGAGACCTAAAAGACCAGTTGCCTTTTAAAGAATTATTTTATTTACTGGTTTTACTTAAAAACAAAACAAGGGCAATATTAAGTAAAAAATGTTAAACAATGATAGTCTGATTTTCAGGGTTCTGTTCTTTTGTCTACATCTCTTAATTACTAATTCTGCATATGGAATTTATGACAAAATAAATATTAAAAATTATTTGCTAGGGCCAAAAAAACCCCTGTGCTAATAGTCTCCTGTAGGCCTTCATTATACCTTATAACTTCATGTTATACTGAAAAGAAGCATAATTAAAAAATGCCAGAAGTTAGAACTCTTGAATATTCGTTTTTTTGGGGATCAGAATGTAGCACAATAAATGACCTAGTACGACAGTACAACCAGGCTTCTTGTCTGATGTTCAGTTTGAAGACAAGCTATAAAAGGGTTTTGGCTCGTTTGCATCCTCTTTGATTGAGTTTCTTTCTTTGCTGGATTGTTTGGTTCAGGTTTGTTTGATTTTTTTCCTTTTGTAACACTATTGTCCTGAGGCTAAAATATTATGGTCTTTTAGAAAGCTGTATGGGAAATTAATTTTATGCTGTGTTGTGACATTTTTGAATAAAAAGAGAAAGTATCAAATGACTGAAGAGTGAATCATTGTTTAGAGGTTTATTATTATGTTACTACATTACTAGAGGCCATGTTTTACTAAAATGATGAGGAGTCAGAGTTTGAAGGTAAATTACTTTCTGGTAACTTTTAGGTCACTTCCTGACTTCTGCATAAAAATATCTTGCCACAGAGGAATGTTTTTCTAGAATGGAATCTCTTTAACTTTATCTATTTGTGTATCCCTTTATGTATCAGTGTATTTTTCAGAAGATAAGAAACAGTAACATTATTGTGGTGGCAAATACGTGTATAAACCTTCAGACAGTTTTACATTTGCTTTTGAAGTAATATAAATGTAACAATTCCTAAATTTCATGTAGTGAAGAAAATCATATCTGTTGCTATTAAAATATCTAAAAACACAAAAATAACACTTCAATTCTTGTTTATGCCAGGAAGTGTGTAATATTACTGAAAGAAACATAAAGCTATACACAAGGGTAATATACAGTGTCTTGTATGTATTGGTTTAACTGGATTTTGTTATACTATTTGCAAGACTTTTCCCTTGTCTTATTTTGACTGAGCCACGAAAACCAACAACAAAGCAACACACTCTATGTATTAGCTTTCACTTGATTTTGATTCAATAAAATGTGATTAATTGATTGATTGATTGATTGATTGATTGATTGATTTTAAACTCAACTGACTTCATAGGCAGTTTTCTTTTCTTGTGCCTTCTCTGTTTGTTCATCCATTTTTATTTTGGCATCAGATGTTATGCTGTCACCTAAGCAAATCTCCTTTTCATTTTTATTGAGTCTGCCAACAAGGTTGCTACTCTAATGAGTACTGATGGTGATTTTTATGTGTGCATATTTATGATGAGGATCCTTATTCATTGGGCGGTTGTCCAAGCAATAAAGTGATTTTATTTAAATCACTAACCGAACATTAAATTATGACGACTTCTTATATTAACTACAGACTAAATTTTTGTATAAAGTATGTGCACAGTCATGTCCTTGCTTACTCTGGAAACAACCATTTCTAAATGGAGACCTGCCTGCAGCTATGATTTTGGTTTGCAATTTAGTATGTTGCTATTTGGCTAAAATTTTCCTTTTGACAATTAAGATGTCTCTTTTTTAGAAAGCTTAAAGATGATAATTCTGCACACCATGTAAGTGCTGATATTTTTGCAGGAATCAGTAAAGGACAGACTGAAAATGAGACATTCTTTCAGTGACACTTCAGTAGGATTCTTTTCTTAGTAGAGAAAGATCAGATCAAGGTTCAAGGAGGAACAACAGCGTCATCCAAACATGGACAGGAACATTTGTTGACTTCAGGTAACTTGCCCCTAGTGTAAAAGTTGAGCACTCTGCATTCTGAAGTAATTCCTGTCAGATAAAGTAAGCACAGTCCTTTTTCTGCAGTCTGTGAGTTCTGTGTATGTTTGGTACCCCAATGAAATATGAAGAGCATGCATTCTAATCAAGGGTGCTACTTAAGGCTTAAATCCCTACAAATCTCCTTACTAGTATGTCCCTTGTATTGTATTTGGAATAGGGAAGATGATGATTTCATTAAATTTTCCAGAAAAAAACCCAAAACTCTAACACATTAATCCAGAGTTTAGAAAACAAACAGTTCTGCTCGCAGATATTGATGATGGTTTTGCAAACTATGAGTTGTTTGACCTCATATTTTTACTCCTTGTAAATTTTTACTCCTTATATTTCTACTCCTTGTATTTTTACTCCTTCCTCAGAGAAAGATACTGCTATTTCTGTAGCAATTAGGAAAGTTTAAGACAAGAGAGCTAGGCATACTACAGGGAGGGGTAAAAAAAAGGAAAATATGCCATATGCAACATTATGCAACAGCAACAGTTCTTAGGCACAGATGCAGAGTTTTAGTCAATTATCAACTTTTTTTTGTTTGTTCGTTTAAAAGTGTGATCCTTCTATTTTATGGAAGCCTGTTTTGGGGCTTTTTCCTCTTAATTCAATGGAAAACATGCAGATAAGAGATTCAACTTTGTGATTAGGAGTTTATGGTAAACTCTGATGATAAGAAAAGGTGCTAACATTTGTTATTTCAATGTCTTGTTCCTTTGTCATCAGAATAATAAGACTACCTTCTGCTGCTCGGTACACATCTTTTAACATCCACCTATAAAAGTTTTAATTTTTTTGTTTTACAAAAGCACCTTAATTTTTCCTCACCTTTTGTTTTCCTTTACTTCTAGTCGAAAATATGTCAGTAACACTGAAGCACTCTTCTTACAACTGGATATCAGACTGTGTCTTGGTCAGTTTATATAAACAA
>VYXF01000176.1:570519-581064 GCA_013397295.1 Polioptila caerulea
AATAATATATATATATAATATATATAATATGTGTAGATAAGTTGTTGGTTTGTGTTTCATGCCTCTAAAAGATCTTGCATGAAACAGCTATAGCCAGAATCTGGAAGTATTTAATTTGCATGTTTTTATCTGTGAAAATCCTGGGTTCCATCTTATCAGTTCTGTAGTATTTAAATGTATGAATTTTAGGCATATGAACTGAAACTCCTGGTTTTCTATCTGAGTTTTGGTACTAAGAAATAATAGAGAAGTCTCCCTCTACCTATTCTCAAGGGTAGACTGGATTATTGTTTGGACTATCTGGAATGTAAATAAATATTGTCTGAACTATTTGGAAGACACCAGGTTGATATTTAATAGGGGAATTATTGCCATTTTACCCTATTTTGGGTAGGATGTGAAACATTTGATGCCATATCACTTTTCTGCTGTTAGACAACTTCTCTCTCTCTAGCCAATGAGTTTATCCTTGTCCAATTATAAATAGAGGAGACTGAATATTCATGGGCTTGCTAATCAAGAATCATAGAGTCATAGAATAGTTTAGGTTGGAAGGGACCTTAAACATCATCTTGTTCCAACCCTCTGCCATTGGCAGGGACACCTTTCACTAGATCAGGTTGCAAAGAGCTCCATCTAACCTGGTAATGTACACTTCCAGGGATGGATCATCCACAGCCTCTCTGGGCTACATGTTCCAGTGCCTCACCATCCTCACAGTAAAGAATTTCTTTCCTAATGTCTAATATAAACCTGCCCTCATTCAGTTTGAAGTCATTCCCTCTTGTCCTGTCACTACATGCTCTCATGAATAGAACCTGTAAAAGAACAGATATCTGAATCAATTCTAATAAGAAAATATAAAATATTTTACAACCTCTGATGTTACATAGTTTTGTATTCTCAGTCAGAACACGGATTCTAAACCAGTCCCTAGTAAAAGCTCACCTAGGGAGGTGTTTCAAAGCAAAGGTTGAGTACAAGCACAAGGCTAACTCCTGTTGGAGAATCTATAGGTGAAAACATAGAAGGAATAGGAAAGACTACTAATAGGACTTCCAGACCTTCTAATTGCAGCTTGACTTGCAAATCACTTAAGATCTGCTAAGAAAGAACAGGGAGGGATTTTTTGTTATTGTTTTTTAAATGTTTTTTTCTTTGTCTGACTTGTGCCCTCCAAATGTCATTCTCTATGAGATAGGTTCTGTGGAAAAAAACATTTCCTCAGGTGTACTGCTTTGTACATTGGAAACTTGACCCGTAACAAGGACAGCATAAGAAATAACAGGTCCTTTCTTTATT
Source organism: Polioptila caerulea (assembly GCA_013397295.1). NCBI lineage: Eukaryota > Metazoa > Chordata > Aves > Passeriformes > Certhiidae > Polioptila > Polioptila caerulea. The sequence continues at coordinate 571,822 of VYXF01000176.1, forward strand.
TCGTTTCTTATTTCACTTCTTATATGCTAGACTAACTTGAAGGTGTACCTCTTGACAAGTAGATGACAGCACAAGAGTAGCACTTTTCATAATCTGTTAAAGCTGAGAAGAGTCAATGCAGATCCTGCTAATTGCATATGAACCATTCAATGACTTAGGAGCTTAAAATGTCCCTAAGTCTCTGAATTCAAATGTAATATAGCAACAAAATATAGACATGTTTTAATGTAGCATTTTTTCATATTTTTGTCTTTTTTACTGGGTAGGATCATGATTTACTGTCTGCTTTTGTCCATAAATATAATTCCTGGTATTATTTAGACTGAAAATGTATGCTGAATTTGATTTTGTTCTCTGAGGGAATATAGTTTCTTTCAATTGTGAGCAATTGATCTAAAGATGGTTAGCAGTTTAGCTGTTCTTAATGTATCACCATCACACTTGCCAAATGCAAAATTGATACATTTAATCTGTGTTCTTCCAGATATGTTATCAAGGGAGGAAGGATTTGTTGTGTATTTGTTAATTTATTTACAATTGCATTTACATGCACATTCTTATTTAACTGAAATGGAATGACACTAAACCTCCTTATAAACCTGTAGAGACAGATTTATGTGTAACAGCATTGGTATATGATATTAAATCAAAACCATGCATCTAAAGCAAATGTGTCAATAAGCCTGAAGTATAAAAAATATCATTTACTTAGGAATGCAGAGAGACATATTAATGCAAGGTTGGAAACAAAGAATGAGTTTTTGTAATTGTTTGTAACATTTCTGGTGCAGTTATCACAGAATGAAAATTAAGAAATGGAAATATCAAGGAAAAGAGAGATCTGACAACCTTCACATAACTATAACTAAGGACATTTTGCAGTGCAGGGGTTTTTTTACACCATGTAATGTCTTATATCTGCAAATTAAATTTAACATGGCTTGAACCAGTACTAACAAAAAAACAACAAATAACAGGCTGACTTGAAAAACGGAAATCCACAGACTAATTTGGTGAAGTCAAGTAAAGATGTATTTATTCATATTTATTTTCATAGTATTATACAGAAACAATTTTTGTCCATATCAGAGGATAGCTGTTTTATGAAAAGACTTCTGCTTGTTTGTATTAATAAAGCATTATTTTATAAAAGAACCGTTTATTGTAACTGCTAAAGAAATGATAGGCTATTTGAAGACTGCTACCAATAATCCATAAAGATTTGTCCTTCTGGTTGTTATAATTTTTTTCCATAATTATTAAGTAAACCAAAGACAAGTTTTTTATACAATATAGAATTTTTGGACATCTTTCTTAGTAATTTAATCTTTTCTGTGTGTAGACTTCTGTATGAATTATGTTTCATTTATAAATGGCACATAATTCCATGTTTGTAGATGCTTTCCATGTGAGTATAAACTTTTTTTGTTTATTGTACCAAAATTCACTTGTAGCACCAGAACATCAGCACTCTAAGATAGCGGAGTGGGAATGTAGATGATTTATAAAAGCAAAAGAGTTTTAGCAGATACCAGGATGTGCACATTCTGGAATAACTGCAATGAGTGAAACACTGATTCACAAAAGTGTTGGACTGATTCTTTGGAGCCAGCTACTTTAGCTTTCAAAAATTGCAAAAAACCCCCATGTTTTTGGCTGAAATGAGATGCCAGAAACCCAAAGAAGTCAACTTCTTTGCAGGTTTTTGGCTTGTTTTGTTTTTTTTTCTATAACAATAGAACAAGGGGGACTTAGAAGTCAGGACATTGTAAGACATTGCTGAGACTGCATGGAGAGGTAAAGGAAATGATGATATTGTCAGAGGAGCAGCTGGTATGAACACTACTGTATGGAATGGAGAGATGATGTTACTTTAGGAAGAGTAATAGGGTATTGCTGTGCCGATTTTTTTCTTAATGCATGCACTGTGAAATATTTTTCTCCTCCTTGCTTTTGTTCCTAGTACTACCAATGTGTTCCTCCACGGTACTTAGACTGTTTGACGTGGGATCCTCTGCTCCTTTATTACCGTCACCTCTCTCTACTAGTTATCATTATACTGTTATGGTTCTAAGAGACCTCTGGAGATTGTCTTGTCCAACCCAGCCCTTCTCACAAAAGGCCATCTAGAGCTGGTTGCCCAGGACCATGCCTACACAGCTTTTGAATATCTCCAAGGATGGAGACTCCACAACCATCTGGACAACCTGTGCCAGTGCTCAGTCACCCACACAGGACAAAAGCATTTCCTGACATTCAGAGAAACCTCTTGCTTTTTGGTTTTTGCCCATTGCCTCTGGTCCTATCACTGGACAACTCAGAAAAGAGCCTGGCTCTGTCTTCCTTGAACCCTCCCCTCAGGTGTTCATGTACATTGATATGATCTCCCGAGCCTTCTCTTCTCTGGTGTGAAGAGTTTCAGTTCTCTCAGCCTTTCCTCATATGTGAGATGCTCTTTGCTGGACTCTCTCCAGTGTGTCCATGTCTCTCTTGTACTAGGGTGCCTAGAACTGGGCAAAGGACACCAGGCATGGCCTTGCCAGTATTGAGCAGGGAGGAAGGATCTCCTCCCTTGACCTGCTGGCAGTATTTTGCCTAATGCAGGCATCAGCCTGCTTTGCAGAACGGGCACTTTGCTGGCTCATGTTCAGCCTAGCATCCAGCAGAGCCACCAGGTCCTTTCCTGCTGAGCTGCTTTCCAGTTGGTCAGTTTCTGAAATGTACCGGTGCATGGGGCTGTTCCTCCCCAGATGCAGGACTTTGCATTTCACCTTGTTGAACTTCATGAGGTTTCCATGAGTTATTTCTCCAGCCTGTTGGGGTGCCTTTGGATGGCAGCATGGCCCATCAGCCAAACCTCCGAGTTTGGTGTCAGCAGCAAACTGTCTGAGGGGACACTCTGCCCTATCATTCAGATAATTAATGAAAATATTCAACAGTATTGTCCCTGATACTCATCCTTGCGATATACCGCTAACAAGTGGCCTCCAACTAGACTCCATATCTAAGTACATTCTTGGGTATTTAATGAATAAATAATCAACATTACAGATGCTCATGTAGTCATCCTAGAAGAAAAGAGCTAGGACTTTAGATTCAAATTTTAACAACTTCAGGAAATATTAAAATTATTTGCTTATCCTGAAGCTATGATGTGGTACATAACAATCATGATATTTTCCTAGATTATTGTCTTAAAGGCACAAATTCTTAAAAAAAAAAAAAAAAAAAAAAAAAAAAAAAAATCTGCTTCATTGTGATTATTCAATGTAGTGTATGACTTTTTGGGGGCATACTTTTCAAATCCTGCTTTTTTACATAATTCTCAAGGACTTCTGTAGTTCCTAACATTATTGTTTACCAAACATTAGCTTGTCCTCTTACAAAGTGTCTGATTTGGGGCCGCGATATTTAACCTTTTCCAAAAAATATAATTTAAGACATAGAGAGAGACCATGATCATAAGTACTGGCTTAGTGAGAACACACAGAGAATCAGACTTCACTTTTACAATTTTTGCTGTTACTTTAGCACATGAAACTGAGTGTTCAGGACTTCTTTATATCAGACCTAGCACTTCAATCAGAAACTTGGAAATAATAATACGTAACAGGAAAGCAACCATTAAAGATATCTGGTTCAAGTAACATGTTCAGCCTCAAGCAGGTGTAAGTGGCAGAGGATTATATATGGTCTCATTCAAAGAAAAATGTTTTCATTGTGAAAACTTATTTTTCCCCTCCATTCAGCTCCATTCCCTACAAATTTTCTGAACACCATAAAAGACAATATTTTCTAGACAACTGTTGCCAGACTGTGACTTAGCCATAAACCAGTCCATCTTGGGCATCGAGGAAGGGTACTTTTGGGATTGTGTGAAGGGAGACGGAAAATAATTAGGATATATGTGCAATACATTGATTTCTTTTCATATATGCGCTATAATATTTTAGTTTAATTTATTTTTAACAGACAATTATGGTCTTTGTTAATTTTGGAACGCTTGACTTTTATTGTTAGACTTCTGTGTACAATTTTACAGAGATAAAAAATATATATAAATGTGGAATAAAACCAAGGAGAAATAGGACCACTAGATTTTATACAGGCCATTGCTAAGCTTGGAGTCTTTACAAGCACCACAATGGTTAGTATTTCAAGGGCTCATGAGGCTACTAATGTGCTGTCATGCTCCATGTGGGCCAACACTGAGTGGAGAGAATTTCAGGAGGTAGGACAGATATTTGCCAGTAGCAATATTTTGGAGAATGGGGTCTTATTCCAGATATTTCTTTCTCATCTTTCTTATACCTTTTCATCTTCCTAAAAATGCTACTGTTGGCCTATTGAATCTCTGCCAATATTGTAACCAGAAATGAAAATAAAGGAAAGCATCTCCACTGTAGGGTGACAGTAGATATATAATTCCAGATGATAAAACTGCTTACCTTGAAGACAGAGATGGCAAAAAGCAACCCTACAGTCTCTGGTATTTCATGTCTGTCTTTTTATCTCGTGTGCTTTTTCTTTTTTTTTCCCCACATCAGACTTCCTTGTTCAGTTTCTGTTAATTTATTTCTTTCCACCATTCTGGCACTATTTCTTCCTTCTTGCTTCTTTATCAGAAATATGTTGTTGGGTTTTTTTCCCCTTTGCTGGCCAAGAAGAATGAGTCCTTCAGCCTCCACTCCTGCTTCTACCATCCTTAATTTTCATGCTCCTTTACCTAATCTGTCCCCATTGGTAAGCTTCTGTGACTCAAAGGGCAGCTGTACCCCGTGGAGTTTCACATTCTGCCTTCAAAACATGAAGCTTGTTTCACTCTTGTGAGAAAATTTCAACTGTATAATTTTTCCTGATTCTCTGAAATTCCAGTATCATTTTGGCTGAAATGCTTTTAAATTATTTCTGCCCAAGGGAAACCATCCGCGTAGAAAATTTAATCCTAAATAATTTGTTTGGTAAATTTATAAGTAACTAAAAATGGACTGTTCTAATAGGAAGTATTAGGCAGTATTAAAAATAGGTTATGATGCCACCTTGTTTTAAAATTACTGTCATGTGTATGAATAAGTATATGGTTGAATAAGTGTTTTCCCTTAGATGTCCATATGCTATCAATATTCATAGACACTGAATTTTAAGCAGCTGACCATACCAACAGAAACAGTAGTTTGTGACAAAGTACGGCTTTTCTAGAGTTAAACCTTAATTCCCAAAGTCAGTCCAGTTTAAGGGCACAAGTGTGACTTGCGGTAACTATGCCTGAATAAATTAATATCTCTCTAGGATAAGATAGGTTCACTTCAGCTGAATAAAACCCTAGAAGAAATGTACCAAAATACTTCTCAGAAAAGGGAGTAAGTACACAGTCATAGTCTCTGACCTCCTTTTTCCTGAACTATTCCATTTATTTTCTTGATTTCAAAATTTGGCATAGTTCTCTGTGTATGTGTGTGTGCATACGTAAAATTGATTTGTGTGCATATACACAAATTGTCATTTATTACCAACTTCATGGTTGCAAATGAGAAAAATGTTAAAAAACATGAGGTTTTAACCTTAATATTCAACTCTTAATATTCTGTTCATCATCCAGAAAGCAGACCAGCTTTAAAAAGCTATTTCACATCAATGTATATACATTTGCATATATTTGTGTTTCCCTTCATCATAATGTAATTTTTTAGTATTACTAAATTGAAAGTGCAAATTTTATTCTAACATAATCCTTAGCATTCTGCTATGGGATCAAAGCCTAAATCTAGTATGTTAGGAGACAAAAGTGCAGTTGGTACAGTCTGAAAAGGAAGTTCCACAAACTTCACTTTCAGATCAAAATGAGAGGATTTGCCTAAAATAAAAGAATCTTATACTTTCAGTTTTGCACAAATAAATGTGTAAACTTGGAAGACAGCACAAGTGCCTCAATAATGTTGCCAGTTCTGCATGGGTTACTGGGAACTGTGAACATATCTTTACAAAGTGTAGTGTCAAATAGTGGTAGAGTTTAGGAAGCTTGAGTTACATCCTCCAGTCTTCTTTCCTGTCAAAGGACTGAGAATGGAAGCCTTTGGAAACCAGAAACAGATGGGCACACGGCAGTTCTGATTTTTATATTGATAAAAGAATGCGAAAGGGAGAAGGAGAGAATATTTTATTCTTTCTACAGAAGTTTTATACATAACACTGTGTATTTATGAGCCCAATTACAATGAAAGCCAATGAATTTAATTGCTTTCCTTGAAAGAATAAAAATCTGTCAGAGTAGATGAATTTTTCGGAACAAAATCATTTCATACATGGCAATAAAAAGAGATTCCCTCTGCCCCCACCACTTGGCATTTTGCTGCTTTACTAGTTTCTTTCTCCAGATGATGTCTTCACATGCTAGTATAGCTTGTTACTGAAATGCTGACTTGCTCATCTGCCAAAAGGTTGTGCTTAGGTGATGGGTCATTTCTGTTCTTACTGATGATTGCAAATAAGGGGAAGCAACAGCAGGTGGTTACATTAGGAAATGATACCAGTTGTGGTAAGGATCTTGCCTTTTTTTTTTTTTTTTAATTGTCTTTTCTCCTGAAAGCAGTTAAAAACAAGCAGAACAGTTAACACTGAGTAGCCTAACAGTACTCAGCAAGTTACATATTTCTGTATTAGATTTCCCAATTGTGAAATAGTTTTCATTGTTACTTTTTTCCTCACTCCCAAATACATTTTTCAATTCCTGTTTTAAGAGAATTTGGTTTTCTTTTTTTTTTTTTTTTTCTTTTTTTTTGCAACCAGAGAAAGCCTCTTATGACACTTCTTAAATAGAGCAATACTGACATCCATTGGTTTAATCTTATGTGACTATTTGTTAAATCTCTTCTAACTAATGTACACATAACTCTTTACAGTATCACAATGAAAGGATTGAATTTGATATGATCCAAGGAGGATTGTGCTAAGTCCAATTTGCTGTATTAGAAACATGAAACCAACACAGATCACTCGATGAAAAGAAACACGTTGCAAAATGTGAAGTCCAAATACAATGACTAAAACAAAAGCAGGCATCACAAGTACCAACTGGGGGAAAATAATAGTGGGGAATTAGTAGTGATGCTGAATTTTTTTTAGAACCTCTGGAAATGTGAAAATACCTAATTGCATATGAGCCTGTCTTGTTTTGTGTTAATCATTGGGCAAAATTGTGACGTGTAAGGAAAAATGTTACTAATCTAATAGAAAAAGCAGTTCAGTGAAGAAAATAATTACTCTCTGGTTTCATCTCAGCCCTCAAAGATTTTCCTTTAACTCGGCAGCAAGCTATTTTCTAAAATAGATATATTTTTATAAACACTGCTGTAAGACCACTGGTGATACAATGAAGTGGTTACATTTAATGAAGAAAAACACATCACAAAAAGTGGAGGTGTTTTCAGTATTCATTACTACGACAAGCTAAGCAGATGAGGCTTAGACTTCAAAAGCAGAGAACCATTCTGGCAGCGAAGGGAGGGCGACAGGCTTTCACAAAAAAAAAGCTTTCCGTTTGCTGTACCCTCCCACCGCATTCACTTGCAAATCACAGTGTGCTCGGGAACACTGCACTTCCCCGGGCTCCAACCTTCCCAGGGTAAGTGCTGCGGCTCCAGCAGCAGCGCCTCTCTCCGCTCCGCTCCGCTCCGCTCCCCTCCGAGGAGGGAAGGGGTGTGTGTCTGTCCGTGTGTGTGTGTCTGTGTGTGTGTGTCTGTGTGCGTGTGCACGCTGCGTGTGTTTGTGTCTGTGGCGGTGCGTCTTGGCTTTTGGTGGTTTTCTTTTTTTTTTTTCTTGTTTTTCCTCTTTCTGTAAATCAGAAGCTCTGAATGAAAGCCAGCCGGAGGGAGAGCTCCCCCTTAGCTTTGGTTCCGGACTGTCCAGAGTTAAGTGATGCTGGGAGAAAAAGCCTGAGTTAGATCCAAGTAGGATCAGTCTTAAAAAATAACAGGAGCAAACTGACCAAAAAAAAGGACTCTATTAGCCCGTTTTTCAGTTTGGTTGGGGTGGACACTGCACTTTCTCAGCAGAATAAAAGGTAGGAACCTTTCTTATTTTCTTTCTGTTGATATTACTACAGTTATTATATTAGAGCACTATGTTCTTCAATGCAATTCGTATATTTGTTCTACTGTATACAACTTTTTGCATTTTATAATGTGTCTGTAGTAATGAGACAAGGAATAGGAAATAACTACTCTGTATTCTCTCCTCAAAGTAAACCGATATCATATGCATTCAGGATTGAAACTCTAAGCGTTTTATATTTTTTTTTTTCTCCTAGTAAGCAGGCTGTCTTTTGAGCAGCAGTTTCCATCTATAGTCAGTTCTTGCAAATTCAGTATGTGGGGAACAAGTCTAACTGAATTGACAAAAGCACAGTGTTTCATAGTGTAACAGTTATGAACATAGCATGAAACATACACATATGTGCCCTCACTTTCTGTGTACCTGTGCAAGTCTCCTGCAGCTTTCACTGTTAATCGTTGTGCCCTGGATTGAATTTCAGAATAATTATCCACACTCACATAAAATGCTTTTTATGAAGGAAATCCTTGTGGAGAAGGATAGCAGAGTGGATACAGGCAATATTTAAAATATCAGTACAGAGCTATATGCACATAGATGGGGAAAAAAATTGCCTGGTGTGACATTTCAGTACAGAGGGAGAAGTGAGAAGGGAAAACTAGGGGGTAGAAGGGAAAAGGTGGAGGGAGGAAAAATTCAGTCTGCACCTGTGTGACCATTTATTGTCACTGCTGCAATAAAATCCATATTTGATGTGGTGTTAAATTAATTCAGCACAATACAAATCTAAATCCATGCTCCTAACTCCTAACTATTGATGGCATTATCAGCTGCATAAGAAATTTTCAATAGGCTCATACTGTACATGATACTAGTTGCAGCTGTAAAAAATCTAACAGCCCTTCAGCTTAGGAGAATGCATCTACACGTGCAATCAGTGACAAATAGCAACCAGCATTTTAAAACGGACCTATCATCTCTGTTGCTTCCACACAAATGGAGCTGTTGCCTATAATCTTCATCTTTCATTTCAGTAAAAGCCTCTGTATTATCCCAACAGCACTCCCATTGCTTTGAAGGTATTTTTTTAATTATACAACTTGTTGTGCATGTATGTGCAGATGCGTATGTGAGTGTGTGAGTATGTGCACAGTGTGAGGAAGGTCTGTAAAAAATAGTGTCTTTCCCCCCCCC
>VYXF01000176.1:597495-609452 GCA_013397295.1 Polioptila caerulea
TTTTTTTTTTTTTTTTTTCTTCTCAGCTACAAATCATTTTAAACATTATTTCTTCCACATTCAGTAGATATTGGTAACAGAATAATCCCTGTCAAAGTCTTTCATATTTCTAAGTTTTAACTTGTTCTCCCCTCTAACATGTCTTTTCTTCTATAACATAGCAACATCAGTTTGTTCACTTGTGCCATGACAGTCATGAGAGTTCCTCTCCTCCACACCTCTCTTAAAATGTGGTGTTCAAAATGAATTTATTATTTTAGCTGATTGCTTCCCATTGTTGCTTGAGCAGAGAAGATACACTTTATTTTTCTTTTAGGTAATAATCCTCCTTATATATCAGTTTGGTTTTTTTACTCCAAATGATGCCTGCCGTTAAATCATATTCAGTGATCTTTGCCTCACAAGCATTAAGATGGTTGACATTTAGTAATTTTTTTCTGTCCACCAGGCATGATAATTATTCAATCATAGGAAGAATTAAGAGAGGAACTGGAGTGGAAAATGTATACTTTTAATCAGAGAATGACTAATTATTCTGAAGCTGCTTCAGCCAATTCATGTTCTATACTAGTAGTAAATTCATTAGACCCATGCTTTGAAAACCTGCAAATTGCAGTGAACAGTGTGTGGTCCTTGAGAATGCCTGATTCTCATGCTGAGCTGGTTTTATTTTATCAACATGTGAATGTACTGCTGCTGGGCTGCTGGGTTTTCTAAATGTCTTATCACTGAGTCATCCCATAGCTTAACAGTTGCCTTGCTTACAGCTGCACACCTTGTCCAGTGTTGTACCATCCCCTTCAGGGGGAGTTTACATCACTTCTCACCTAGAAATTGTTTATGGATTTCTTCAGTATCTTATGCCTCTTGGTTGTAAAACATATTGTAACACTATAAATAGGATTGCAAAAGGTGGCCATTCACATCTAAATCCATCAATTAATCTTTCCTATTTAATCCAGAGATGATAACATCTTGCTGCCAATATAAATTGTAATAGCTACCTCTCCTACATTTATTTGTAAATAGAATTCTACTGTGGTAAGTTGCATTCTGCAATTTCCTTCAAATTATCTGTAAAACACTGCTTCTCCACTGAGTATTGAATAAAAGTTTTCAATCTTGCTTCTCTTCCTAATTCTCTTAAAGAATTATTTAATCCTAGACAACTCTTTTATTTTTTGTGCCTTGACTTTGTCTATTTTACCTCCTTCTGTCCCTGTTATTTCCTTATACTCATATTTAAAAATAAAATGCATTTTACATTTTTGAGGTGTTTGTTTCACTATGTTTTGAATGAAATTACAGTGTCTTAGCCAAAGTCTATTCACTACATTTTCTATTCCACTTTTGCAGTACAAAAGCTTTTGTTTGTGCCATATAGTTTCTTTAAAGAATTACTCCTCCTTTGGTCTTCTTGTCTCTCCTGAACATAATATTATCATAATCTCCCAGTCCTTTGGGATACTGCAACAGCTCTCTAAGATTCTTATTCTATGATTTTGAAATTTCAAAACAAAAAAATTGTGTAATTTTCTAGGTTTGCTTGCTGTGCTTTTTATATTAATGTACAGATGTCAAAGACATATCATTAGATGCTTAATGAAGTACATTTTTCACCTTGACTTCCTATCACCTGTTCTTTTTATCCTTCTTGCCCCTTGACTCTTATTTAGTCTATCCTATATTCTTTCTTCTTATCCATGCCTAACTAACATATTTGTGTTAGCATACCCATGTTTCATCTCTAAAATTCATTTTATGATCTAGTACATAATTTTTTCTTCCTTATTCCCCTCCAGGTCCCCTAAGAAAAAAAAAATTCCTTTATTAAATAACTCAGTGAACAATGTCCCCTAAATGAGGAAGGCAAAGAATTCCAGGTTACGCAATCAGCCACAGATTTATTTCCAGAATATTGTTCTATAGAACTGGAGATTTTTTCCTTATCAGAGAGTTCTCTATAAGTTAATGAATAAAAAGAGTTAATGAAAAGAGTAAGGTGTTTTTACAGATGCTGATACTGTGGAAAAAGCTTGCAAACCTTGGCATGAATGAGCATTTGTAGCCGACCTCAGCAATTTTAATAAATAAAGTTTTTGGAGAGGAAATAAAAATGGAAAAGGTTACAGAACAGGATTTGGAATAACCCCGAGGCACAGAGACATTGAAGTAGCTGCTGTCCAGTTGCAGAGCAGGAGGGACTCGCATGCAGCACCTGTCAGGGCTGAGGATCAAAATAACAGCAGCAGTGCTGCTGCTCATCTGGTTGCTCTATGACACGATTTCTTGCTGACCTCATTGTCTGTCAATGGTGTTTGGCAGCTTACCTCACTAGTTGCCAGAAAGATGCAAAATTTTCAACACTGTGAGAGTGACTTTCTATCATATTTAGTCAATGGACATTTTTTAAACACCTTTCTCTCTCAAAACTGGTGTACTTTTTGTAGGTTTGGTATTTATTTTCGTCGCTGTCATAGAGCTGTCTGTCTTAAAGGGTTCCACTGAGTAACATGAAGGAGGGATTGCAAATTGAAAGATTGGTTTATAGGTGCTGAAAGAATTTACACTTGAGTTCTTCAATCCTCACTCATATAACAGTTATTAGAGACAAGATATCTGTTTTACTCTAAAATAATGTTTTAAGAAGAGGGAGGAAATAATTGCTTGACATTTTCACAAAGTTTTGCTAATGTGTATGTATATATATTTAATAATATTGTAGTTCTGTGCTTCTCAACACTGAGGAAAAAATATCCCCATATTTATTTCAAAATCATAATATATACTTTAATTACTTATCTCATTTTCCTTTGAGTAGCATCAGTGGATATCTTTGGCAAGTACACTTCAGTTAGTGAAGTAGCTGGCTTTCTGTTACTGAAACTGAGAACAAATCCTTGACATTCTTGTAGTAGCATAAGGATAACACTGTCACTGACATTAGAGTCTTAAGCTAGTCTGCCTTTCTCAAACAGGTGTTTGGAAGAGGAGTAAAAGAAACACCAGAGATGAAAAAAGAAGCTATGGGGAAAAGAAAGGATAGTTGTCAACATGTCTATGAAAGTTCATTTTCAAAATATAGGCTAGAGCAAGTAACTTGTGAATGACTCTGGATGGAAATTGGAAAAGTGAACACAATGAGTCATAAGAATAAAAAAATGCAATGGGATTTATTACCATTTAATTTATGTGACCTTTACAGCCTCCTAAGGATCACTTTTACTTTCCATTTGGAGCCATTGATTTATCGGATCTTAATAAATCGATGTAGGACCTCAAATAACCTTCCTCCTACATTTGTCTAAAGTCCTAACCTTGTTTTAATTGCTTACTTTACTGTAAAGCAAGCTATAAATGAAAATAGAAAATTTAAGGTGTTCAGCATTGTTTCTTCCCATGCTGACACTAGCATGGGGTCAATGGGTTTTTCCCTTGGCAGGTGCAGCAAATGATGTTTGTAGCAATATGGCAGAGATACAGTCTGACATAAACTTTTCAGAAGTGAGAAGCTGGATGTCACCCTGTAAAAATATCAAGGCAGATTGGATAAAATAGTAATTCTTTATCTACTAGTTAAGTCATGGTATTCATTGGATGGAAATGGATTTACTTGCCCTGGAGTGGTTTTGATAACAGATGGTCAACATTTCCTATATTGACAATTCCTAGAGTTTTGTTGTACAGAAAGTGTCTGAATATATTGTAGTACAAGTACTCTTGTAGGTGTTATCTTTATGGATTTATTTCTTAGCCAGCTTCCAGACATAAGTATTAACAGAAGATGGGAGATTCAGATTTTTCTGATGACTTTGTAACCCAAGAACTGAGAGTCCATCACATGTGGACATGTCTATCATATTTTGTGATCTTCTATGGCATTTTCCTCCCTGCAAGTGATTTGAAGAAATCTGCTGATACAAATGCACTATAAATGCTGATAAAAATCTGGTTCTTGATATCTAGAAAGAGTTTTATTGAAGATAACTTTCTGTGAGGAAAGGGAAAAAAAAAAAAGGATGGATTTTCTGGCTTAAACCTGGTAGACAGTAAGCACCATATAGCTGCTTCATCACTCCCCCTCCTATGGGATAAGGGTGAGAAAGAGAAGGATAAAAGTGAAAAAAACTCATAAAGACAGTTTAATAGGGAAAACAAAAGCTGCTCACACAAGAAAAGCAAATGTAGGTAATTAATTCACCATTTCCCATGGGCAGGCAAGTGTTCAGCCATTCCCAGGAAAGCAGGGATCCATCACATGTGGCAGCAGTGATATGGGAAGAGTAACAACATTACTCCTGATGCCCCTCACTTCTTTCTTTTTCCCCCAGATCTATTGCTGAGCATGATGTCACATGACATGGGACATCCCTCTGATTACTCAAGGTGGCCTGTCCTGGTTGTGTCCCCTCCCATCTTCTTGCACACTCTGAGTCTACTCACTGGAGAGGTCGGATAAGGACCAGAAAAAGGCCTTGACACTGTGCTTATTGCNCAGGACTATGTCCAGCTGGTCTCTGAATATCTCCTAGGATGATCTCTGCTGTCCTGTTCAAAAGTTGTGGGACATCCCTCTGATTACTCAAGGTGGCCTGTCCTGGTTGTGTCCCCTCCCATCTTCTTGCACACTCCGAGTCTACCCACTGGAGAGGTCGGATAAGGACCAGAAAAAGGCCTTGACACTGTGCTTATTGCTGCTTAGCAATAAGGAAAACATCCCTGTGGTATCCACACTGTTCCCAATAAAAATCCCAAATACAGCACAGTAAAAGATGCTCTAAAGAAAATTAACTCTATCGTAGACAAAATCAGTACAATGAGGAAATGAATTGAGGGATTCTAGTATGTTATGCACGTATTGAGACTAAGTGGTGAGATTTATTTGCTTTTTGACGTAGTTGAATACAATTTTAAAGTATTGATTATTCTACAGAAATACTTCGTGTTTGTCCAAACTATTACTTTATAGAAGCAAGAAACTATATGTAAAATATCTCAAGTATATGCTTATATATCTCTATATATTTCACATATCCAAATTTAAAAGGACTTGCCTTCAAATACACAGAATTATCAAATTTATGTTGTCCTAAGAAGAATAGCTTTTTTTCCAGACCCTTTTCTTAGGTATATGGGAGGTATATACATCATTATCTTTTCATTTATGAGGGTGGGATGGAAGTATATTTAGAACTGAACAGACACTTTGAGAATATTTTTGATTCTAAGAATTGGAATTGGAAAATTTTATCCTTTTTTGCAGTCTTCTTGTGGTTACTCATTTGTGATCTCTACAAGGGAGATTTCACTTGCTCCTCTAGAGATTTGGAAAATTTACAGAAAATGGAGAAAGTGGAGAAAAATGTCTAGACACTGCCAAGGACAACCTCACTCATTCAGAAATTATACCAAAATATTTCATATAATGTAGATCAAGGTAGGAATAAGTATTTGTAAAAACATTGAATCACTTTAAGAAGTCTTTAACTTCAAAGATCAATGTATCATTAATCACTTGTAATCTCTTTTGGTTTAAATAAAAAAGACTGTTGTTTAAAACAACCCTGAAGTTAAATAATTAGCTCTTCATATTTTAGTGAAACAGTCCCTTTTTCTAAAAAAAAAAAAAGGAAAACCTCAAAACCCCAAAAGTTGGAGGCCAGGTGGTAAATGACCAGCATAAATTATTCCTATATACTAATTTCCTTGTATTTTTCTTGTACAATTTTTATTCCATCACATTAAATACAAATAAACAGAACTTTTTTCACATAGAAATATGTTTTGAATTCTAATTGACTCCCAATTGCAATTAAACTATAAATATTTAGTTTCCAATTATTATAGTATTTTAGTCATCTTAGATCTAAAATAGAAAAAAGAGAGAGGTAATTAAAAACTGTTGTAAATACTGCATGCATCTACTACTTATTTAAAACCACAGAATTCATAGTACACCAGATATATTTCTATAAATCATTGAGTTTTAATTGTATAAATGTAATCCTACAGGAATCTGTTAGGAAAAATATTTATATTCTAGCGAACTGTATTTGTAGAAATGTATAATTTTAATTAAGACTGTTGTTTAACAAAGAAGTAATTGGATAAAACTATAAAGTATGAATCTATTTTCCCTTTGACCATGGCAGTTACCTTGCTGTTGTAATACAGTATTTCTAAACTGTCAGACAGCCTCTTGTGAGCTTGCTAGTTTAATGTGACACCATATGCACTGTTTGGATTTTGTTTTCTGGATTTTTGGGTTTTTTGTGAGTGCAGGTGGAGAACCATTGGAGCAAAATATCAGGACTCATTGCCACTTTGCATGTGGTGTGCACAGGCCTAGCAGAGCCTCTTGCAGGTTTATATTCTCAATTTGGACTAAAAAGAAAGTTAGGGGGGAAAAAAAAGTCTTGCTTGATGTTACATGGGACATGCAGGGCAGTTGAACAGCTAATATTGATTGCTACTGCTTTATGAATGCTGCTTTATGAATGTCCCGTGGCCATGTAAAAGGAATCTGTAGTGATAGAGGAAAAAAAAAACAAAAACAAAAACAAAACAAAAAAACCAGAAGGAAGAAAGGAAAAAACCCCCACAGTTGGAGAGGACTTATCAGATAAACAGAAGGGAGTTTCCTTGAACCACAATATTGAAAAGAATGAAAAATAAATAGAAATCAAAAGCAAAACAAAGTCTTCAGTTTTATTAGTTTTCACTTGGTTTCTCTTCAGAATATTTCTTCCATATTCATATATTCCCACTAATATATACTTTGTTGAATAAGCATCCCTATAGATGAAAAATGTATACATACACACATGCATACATACACAGAAACAAAACAAAGAAGGAACTGTACCCAGAACTGGAAACTTTAAACTTTATCAGCTATCCAACCACCCCTCAAATGGCAATCACAATAAAGCCTTTACTGCCTAAAGAGCTCCAGTATTGTAATCCCAATTCCAAAGCCATTTATTGAATTATCTCACAGAATTCAGATGAAAAAGAAACCAGCTACTACTAAAAATCTTATCAAAAAGTCTAATTCTCTCCAAACTCCTTAAACTTTTTTTTTTTTATCTTGATATTCTCTTACTCCTAGTTCCTGATTATTTTAACAAATAATTACAGACCATTAATTTGCTTGAATGACTATTTACTTCACTATTTGTCCAGACTTCAGTTTTATCCAAAAGCAGAATTCCTCTTGGCTGAAGAGGAATTGGCTCTTGGAATTCCTCTTGGCTGAAAAAGGATGAAAACTCTCCATCTAATGCTCATTTTTAATAATACACCAATAGGCGCTGTAGGTGCTGTATATTACCTACCAATTGCCAATTCACTCTATTCCAGTGTTCCAGCTTAGAAAACTGGATGGCCAAAAACTGTTATGTTTCAGAAAAGTAACATGTCTTCAAAGTAAACCTTATGTAAGTTCTCACCTCCAAATCATTGTTTCATGAATGTAGAAACCAAAACCAACCAACAAAACAAACAAAGAAAACAACAAACCATACCAAAACAAGAACAAGAAAAAAATCCACCAAACAAAAAATAGTAGAAAGCTACTTTTATTGTTGTCCTGTCATTTATACTCCTTCAGGCAATGTCTGCATACCACAAGAAAACATCTTGGATGAATGCCAAGGTCTGGGTAGTTTCCCAGGCATTCTCCCATTTTCTTCCCTTTACATCTCTTTTAAGAACAAGGTTATCTGTAATTACATGGGATTATTCCAGGCTTTCTTAAGTCAAATCACTATGTCCATTCATTTTCAGTTGTTCTGGAGGATCTCTACTTCCCGAATTTAAACAAATATATATGCACACACACCACTATGGGCCAATCTTTCCTTTTAATTTATACCAGGTCAGACTTTTTTGCTTGCTGCCTGGTCCTTATCTTTGTAAAAGTCATTATTTTGGAATATCTTCACACCTTACACCACGGATGTTGCTACTTCATTACTTTTTCCTAAGCAAGACTTGGGCGTAGGAAAGGAGATGCAGGATACGAATTCTCTACAGTTTTTTTTCTTCTCACTCTCTCCTGTCAGTATGTGTGCTGTTAAACTATTGATTCTCCAGACACTGAAACTGTGAAAAAAACCTTCAAGTTGCAACCGCTCATGCAGAAGTTACAAATGTCCTCCTGAGTTTGCCTTGTCTCACATTTTGAAGAAAAGGGCTGCTTATGCTTACCCACACAACTTCACTCCATGCTCCATCTGACACACAGGTTTCTTCATTCAGTGCAGCAAAGCATTTCTTTTCCTTTTGGACTAAGGAGATTCTGCTTGTTATTCCATTTTGTAGTTGCTCATTAGTCTGTACTCAATTATGTCAATGTTCTATTACTTGAGTTATGCAGCTATAATAACTTCTGTGAATTCATAGCTCTCCAGAGCATAGCTTTATCCTACAGGTAGGAGCTTACTATTGTTTTCTTGTCTACCACACATTCTCCTTCCTGAGAAGGCAAATTATTTCACTTGACTAATAGTAAATCTACTGTTAGTCATATATTAATGATCTCATCAAGCAGGCTTGGAACAGGGTACACAAGTACAGGATACAGAATAAAAGCCTTACAGAAGAAGCTGAAAGAACACTCAGTATTTTAAAAGGCGCAATTTGCCTTCTTGCCTGTCATATACTCTCTCTGCAATCTAACATCATCTAGAATAACAGAAAAATATTTTATTACTGTGTTCTGTTGAGTCAATAGAAAAGAGTATATTCCTTTTCTGTATCATAGATAAAGCAGTAATGAATGCTATAAAGATTGCTAGTGTTGCTGTAACTGTAATGATCCAAGATGTTACAGATGAAGCATGACTCTTTTAATAATGTCAAAATATTTTGCTAGACTATCTGGATGTATTTGGAAAAAAGGAAACCACAATCCAAAATATTACTTCAGCTGTAGAAACCCTTTCTATGTGAAATAGAAAAGGTACAGTTTATACAGAAGTCAAAGAAATTTCTCTAATTTTAATTAGATGTCTATCAATTGCATTAATTCTGTAAAGAAAAAATGTATATATGTATATATTTGCCTCCAATGAAATAGACTGGTATGAAAATAGTGTTGTAGTGAATAGCAGGAGATATTTATCTCTCAAGAGAAAGAGAGATTTAGTTACGATCTGCAGACATACAGAGGTTAAAAGGGAAGGGAAAGAGAATATGATGCACCGTAAAAAGATAAACTCATTCGAGTTCATTGTTTTTGTCTCCTGGATGAGTTTTGAAGTTCTGTTCTGGGTTTATCTATGAAAGGTGTTTGTTGGTTACCCTTGAAAATCAGGAGAGAAAGATCAGAGATGAAATAACTGTTTTGAAAGAAAAAGGTCTCTAGTGGCAGCTGGATGTAGTCCTTACCAATTACCCATGCAAGGTCATTTCCAGTGCAAAGCAATTGCTGATTTCCATTGATATATTTCTCAGAAAAGTGCACAGCAAAGAGCATGGAATGTGTTACATTATGACAAAAAAAAGAAAAAAAAAAGAAGTAGAATTCAGTGATTTAGTTCTCCATACAAGTGTGTTTGTTGGGAAGAGTTTCTCCTCACATTATTGAGATCGGTATTACAAGTGTTTTTCAGCACTTGGATTTTTTCCTGAAATAATTTTATGTATTCATTTTTTTTCAGGAAGTGTTCCACGTAGATGGTACCTGGTCAGGAAACAGTAGACATGTCCTTATTCGACTTTTATAAAAAATTCAGTGGCTCTTTCAGGCTATCGTTGAAATATATCAGTACTATTACTGTTTCCTCAGATGTTATGGTCAACATCAAAAAATGACAAAACATAGAAGGCCAGTAAACCAACATATATATCTCTGTATAACCATCAAACATAAAAGATGTATCAAAAGAAGTTGCACAACACAAATATGTTCTTAAATGTCAACAGATTTGTCCAGTGAATATTTCTGAAATCCACAGGTTTAACTGACTTCTCCAGCTCAACTTGGTAGTCCAACAGAATATATTGCATTGGCCTGACCTCCCATACCTTGAAGGCTGAGACACAAACAGAGATTGTATAAATCGTAGAATTATACAGATAATACAGAAGGCATTCAGAGCACACTTGATCCAGGTGTGGAACCCAGGGTCAGAATGTGCATAATTTAATTTATCTCATCAATGTCTACCTCTCTTTTCTTACATATACAGCAGTGTTAGTATATGTATAAATTATGTCTTCTGAGCATGAACAGAACTCTCGAATGCCAGTGTAACTATAGTAGAGTTTTACAGTACTCAAAAACATTCTTAAGTGAAAATTTCCTTGCCTCCAAAGTTTCACATTGACCCATGTCCATCCATCAGTTTATCATGCCCATGCTCATGTACTACTTTAAAACAGATATCCTTTTACAATACCAGTCAAAACACATCCCTTTCTTTACTGAGATATGTAAAAAAAAAAGATAAATTTATTATATGATTTGAAGGTTTTTGCAGTTAATCATGCTGTAAAACTAATTTTGAAAAATGTCAGATACAGCCTGTTGTGTGCTGTTTTAAAGCAAGAACTATTTGGGAAGAAGGAGCTCTTCTTGCATACCTCATACAACAGATAGTTTAACATTGCATAGGCAACAGCAAATATTATATTGCCTAAATTGAAAACACTTAATTGTGCTGCAATGTACTGTAGACTGTCTAATGTAAGGCACAAAAGGCTACAGTACACTATACATGTACACTATACATGTATCTGCAGTATTCTTAAGGGATTTCTCATCATGGTTTGACATTTGTAACAGCTTATGAACATCTTATAAAAGAGGATCTATAATTCTGACTCGTTGAAACTGAAGAAATTATGATTATTTCATCCAACCACAGCAAATAAGTTTAATGAATATTATCATTCCATACAATTCTTTTTGTTCATAATATCAGGTCACCCTGGTCCAACAAACTGCTGTTGCCCCATAAGGAGACTTTTGCTTTGCTAGATAAACTGAGAACAATATGAAAAGCCATAGCAGAATTTTAGTATGCTAAAATAATTATAAAGTAATTGAGCACAAGGTGAAACTCTGGGAACTTTAAGAAATATTTATAGGAAAACAATTCATATGCATTGGAAATGTACCTTCTTGTCATTCAAGATTTTTTCCTTCCAAATATGAGTTTTATGAAATTTGTCAATAATTGAATGAATTTTGCAAGACTTACATTTTTTTATTCAAATAAACATGAAAAACAAAATCATATCTTTAACTAAGTTTCTTAAAATTTCATCCTCTTGTTAATTTCAGCTGTGATTTTTCGTGAGGAATGGTTGTTTCCATTTCTTCCTGACTCCTAAGAAAGAATGTAATCCTTCTGCTATCATCTAATTAGCAGGAATGTGACTATCCATGCTGCAGGCACAGGCACTAACACAAGTTTGAGGAGCCACTGTGTAGACATCAATGAACACTTTATTAAATTACACAGTTTTCTAAGCAGGGACAGTCTCTCAATGCCCCAATTCTTTACGCTTTAGTGAACTGCCTCTGCTCTCTGAAGCTGTAAGGTTTCAGCCTGAGCTGAAGATATAAACTCCTGATGAGATTAGAGTGAGTTTTAGATATTTGGCACGCTTCTGCGCTTATTCTATTTCCCTAATAAGGCTTAGAGTTTGCTGGCAGGTGAACACATTGGATAGCAAAGGCTAGGAGATTTAAAATTCCACCTGCCCTGAAGGAAAAGAATGTCTTTTTCTTAACTGTTCAGCATTATTCATTTTAATTCACCCTGCTCAGGCAAACACTTCAGTACCAGGAGAAGGAATAGTCACCAGGTCTAGATATTCAATGATCTCTCAGATTTCATTCTTGGCAAAATTCATATGGGATTTTCTGATATTTTTATTTCCAGAAAAGCCATGGTCTGTGAAATACAAAATGTATGGAATAAGAAAAAGAAAACAGGGGGAGG
>VYXF01000176.1:610678-685215 GCA_013397295.1 Polioptila caerulea
GGGGGAGGGGTGGGGGGGGTGGGGATGGTAGATTCTCTCAGGTGACCTTGCATCTGGGAATGCCAAGGTCTGGAGAATAACAGCGTAGGAAACCTCACATATTACACCTGCTGCTGTTTGTCTTCTGTTTTGTCAAGTAGAATTTTTGTGTGGAGATGATGTTGGTGTTTTCAGAGATTTGGAGGCAGTCTCACAGATGTACTTGAGCTCCCCACTTTGGGAGAGAGATCAAAGCAAAGATCATAAAAACCACAGAGGAGATCAGAGCATAGTGGTAAACTAGATGTACACAGGCCCTTGACAAATGTGTGCAAACAGCAGGGCTGCTGTTCATGAGGATGGTGCCTGAATTCCCTCTTGGCTGTCTCTGCCCAGTGCTACTTCAGGATCCTCTGGTTAAGTGAGCAACCAGATAATTTTACTCTGCATTTCAGACCTGGGTTTGTGGTTGTTCTGGCTGCCTGCCTGTGTCAACTCAACACAGTAGTTTATTGTTATGTTGTGCAGCCTGTTATAATCTTTCCACTTTTTTTCTATATGTTGCAAATTTCAGATAGTGTCTTTATCTTTTTTTTTTAATACTTTTATTTCCTTAATTCGGCAGGGAGGGCTTATACACTGTATAAATTTAATAAATCAACTCTATACTTGTTCATCCTTATCGTGCAGAAAAATACTGGACAGCTACCCTGTGGAACTTTAATTCAGTACATAGATAGAAAAGAGTAATCTAGAAGGGAGAGCAGGGTGCCACATGTAATAAAATGCTCTGGGTACCTCACAGTTACAGAAATTACAAAGATTAAAAAAAATTTTGCATGTTCACAAGTCACCTACCATTTTGTCACTGCTGCATGTATAACTTCTCCCACAAAATTTTAGCAACAGCAGTAAATTTAACCATCTATGTAGAAAATTCCTGTAATAGTGTGGTCTTCTCAGTGCCTTACTGTGAGAAAAGGTGTATTCATTGTATCTAGAGAGCTAAGAAATATTGTTAGCCATCCAGCTAATCTAATTAGGAGACAAAATCCTCATTAATAAGCAAAATTGTTATGCAAGATAACTTACTAATATTTCTGCCTTTTCTCCAGTCTTCTGCTCACCCTTTGAATGTCCTACTCTGTCGTAAACATGAGGGTTTCCCTTTTCCTTAAGAAGACAAGGGCAAAGTTTTGGTGAGGCGTTTAGAGATTTTTAGAGGGTGGAGGACTATATTCTTCACAGCAGGGAAGAGTGAGTTTTGATAACTTTTCCCCTTCAGCTTAACATCAGCTTGGAGTTATATTTTCCATGTTTTGGATTACTGTTTGCTTAACTACAGTTGTGGATATCCAATTACTGAACTACCAGTGGAAAGCAGATTGCATCCTTAACTTTCCACTTTGAATTTAGTATAGTGCATGTTTTTGTTTTTTTTTTAATAACAGATAGGATTTTTAGCTCATAAATATGCTTAAAGATAAGCCATAAGGTATGCGTATATATTATCTCCCGTGTCTCCCAAAAAATCAATTTCTCTAGCAAAAGTTGTAATGTTCAGCATGTCCTTTCCCTTTGTTTTCTCTGCTTGTTTTTCAGTACCTTTCTCCCCGTGAATTGTGAAAATGACAGAAAACGTTCCTTTAAATGAAGTCGTTTTGATGATTAGGAAATAGTATTACAAATTATAATATCTAATCACTGAAATGTTAGTTCTTGGGTGAAACTTAGTTTTTAGTTTAGCATTGAATTATGTATATTCAGTTCAAATTCCTAAGCAGATTAATGGTTGCAGGACTTCATAAAGAAGACTGAATTATAAAGTTCAAAGGTATAACTGACTTCTTTGCAAATTCCTGTTATAATTTAATAACTTGAAGTGTGGTCACTGTGGTGTGCAAGGATTCTGCTGCAGGTTATGAAATAAGCAGCTTATTGACAATTTACCAATTATCTTCTTAGTTCAGAATTAAGCAATTAAATTAAGAATTACTTCAGTTGACTTCATTGGGATACAACATATAAAGTAATGAACATAAATCTATAGTACAAGGAATGATGCGATTAGAATCCATTACGAATTGATCATTTGACAGACCTAATTTGTCTGTTTCAAATACTTTAAAAATTCTTCATAGAAAGGTATTATTTTCCTTTAAGAGATATCTCACACCAATAGGTTATACATACAGAGAGAAAGATCTGCTGTATTTTGAGTTACAGCTGGCTTTTTAAATTACTTGGTTCATCACACTATGCTCTAAAGCATTAGAACTTCTGATTTTCATAGAGATGGCAAATAAATAAACACAAATAAGTTATCTGAGATGAATACCATGCTGAGTCTCAGTGAAAATACAGCTTTTTCTGCACTTAGCTGTCCTGCTACTTCTACTTTTACTAGCTTGATAAATAGTCTCTATTATTTAATTCTAGCCAGAGTTTGGCATTTCATTTCCGACATCATAAGCCAGGAACCAGAGTTCTAATGAAACAGAGTTTCAACCTGGCAAGGTGCCTAATTCAAGGAAGAACCAAAATGGTAGGAATTATGTCCCATTGCCCATGGTCATAGAAACTTTGGCTGTAGGCTGAAGGCTGTAGGCACTATGACAGAAGGTCTGCAAACTGTGGTACTAACTCTATAACTGTGGCTGGAGAGGATCCAAAAATTTGGAGAAGTTAGACAGAAAATAAAAATTTCTCGCTGTGGCTGTATATAAGAATAGCACTATAGGCATCAACTCTGCAGAGCAAGAGCAAAACAAGAACAAAATATGCTCTGCTTACTTCCACTGCAATAATATTAAATATCGTTCTTCTCATGAGATTCCAACACAGTTTAATCTAATTTTTCAGAAAGCATCTTCAGTTCCAAAAATATCTATCTTTTGTACAAACACAGCAAAAAGGATTGAAAGACAAGATTAGAGCTGTTAATGGCTCCCAGCTGAAAGAGAAACAGAGAAAACAGGACCATCATTGACTAAATATCTTTCCTTAAACAAGCTTTTTGAAATGTCATACAATTAAAATTCAGTTCAAGTTGATCAAGGTCAAATACAGAACAAAATTCTTAAATGGTAGCTATCCCAAGTAAATTTTTTGTTGTTCAAATTTGCTCCTCACAAGCGAAATTTACTAAAATTTTTATTACAAAAAGTGAAACTAACAGTCTTTTGATCTGTATTAAAACTTCTGTTTCAAATTTGGTTCTGCTAAATTCCAAAAGCAATTATACACGAATGCCAAAACACAGACAAAAAGAGGACATAACTTAATATAGAAATAACGCCCCTGGTTTAAAAGTTCTGTCTCCTGAACCAGTAAGTGAAACTTTGACACGTGCATCAGTTAAAAGCATTCATGGCCCATCTTATACGGATGTTAAATCTTACAAGTTTTAAATGGCATGAAGAATGTTTCAGTATTGGAGGGAGGGAGGGCATAAATGAGAAGCAATATATAGTATTTTTAAAATTTAGCTAGAAGTTGAAAATCATATGAATACATTTTAAGTGGCATTAAAACATTTTCTTCTGTTCTGAGAGATATAGAAGTGATCAACCTGTGGAAAGTACTGCCTAATGGTTTGAAAATTGTTACCTGAAAGCTAATGATGATTTGACATTCAGTGATGATTGATCATCACTTGAATACTAGAAATTGTTCCAAGAAAACTCATTAAATATAATACAAAACAAAAAACCTGTATAAACAGGAACAGAGTTAGGCACATGTTCTTCTGTAGTCATCTTAATGTAATTTAGAAGCCTATTACGCAGAAATATTGGCATTACACAGGAGGATATTACACAGAAATTGTACATATCTGATAGATTTTTAAAAGCTTTAATTTTTTTTCCTTGTTTCTTTCCTATTATGACAAAAATCTAAGAAGTGATCTTCTGGAAGAAGAAGTAGAGTGAGATTTGATGAGAAAGATTGGTGAAATAGTTTCATTTAAAACTAATTAAAGCTATTTTAAAATCTTTAGATTCTTTTAAAAATAAATACTTGAAGCCAGCAAAGCTATTTAAACTCCTGAATTCTCAAACCCTCCCCTAAGATAACTTTTTTGCCAAAATTTTGCCAGTTTTCCAACTAGTTTTCTGTGGAATTTAAAACAAACAAAAAACAACCAAACAACAAACAATAAGCAACAAACAAAACCATGAAAAAGCCCCAAACATCAAAAAAGCAAACAGATGAAAAATGTTTCTTTCTCCATTGACTCACAGAATCCAGATATGCAATCTAATACAGAATTCAGAGTTCTGTTTACTTTCTGTAGTTATGGATTAAAAGGTTTCCTTCATCTAATTACCTTAAAACTTTTCCTTTTCACAATGCTTTTTATTAGCTTAGTCTATTTTTTCTTTCTTGCTAGCTCATTTTTAAAGGTAAATGTTATTGCTTTAGAGTAGACTACTATCACACTCATCACATTTAAAGCAGGAAACTGAACTCCAACAGGACTCTCAAAGGAGGGAAAAGGCCTTGCTGGTATGTACATCCATTAAGCAGCTGTGCTTGCCAAGTTCACGTACATTAGCTACTTTTGTGAGTTTAACAAATTTCATTTGAGCTTTCATTCTGCTGACCTAATTTAACAAGAAGGAAATTCAATAACAACCCCTAATATTGAAGCATTATTTCCCAAAAGGCATTTAACAACACTTCTACATCAAATAATAATGTGTGGATAATGGAATATATATACTGAGGGCAAAAAGCAAGTGAGAAAAGGAAGGAAAAAAAAAAGAAAACACACCCCCCCCATGCACACACACACACAAAAGAGAGCGAGAGAAGAAACTTCTATATACCCTTTTCAAAAAAACCCAATAGTTTTCCAAATTTTAGGGAAACTGAGAGAGAACATTTCAGCTTTGAATTTCTTATGCTCTTTGAGAAGAAACATTTCTAATTATCTTAGAATAAATCTTAGCTGTCCTCTCTCATTCAGTATAACTTTGTCTCAAAAGAACAAAAATATGAGTTGTGATAATTAATTTCCAAGGTTGAGGACCACTTCTCCAGTTCGTACATGCTGATATAATTCAGCATATGTAGCATATTCAGCATTAGTAGCTTATATTAGAACTGATTGTTCTGTGAATTAATCAGAGTTCTCAAATCAAGTAAATGTCAAAATTTTAGAAGGAAAGGAAAAAGAGGTAAATTAAATGATACATGGTGTTTGTTTAGACCAATGGAAATGGGTGAGTTACTGAGAACAGAGTTGGAGCCAACATTCTTAATAGCAGTGGCTATTGTTTTGAGTGGCTTTGTTTGGACTTCTAAATGCTGGGAGAGAGGGGAGAATATTCTCCTGAGTGAATATAACTTTAAAACAGTAACTGGTTTCTGAAAAGAATCTGTTCAATTATTAACATGCCTGCACACAGACATACAGTTTTTAAACCATGTCACTATATTTCATAGTGTACCCACTTCAAATCCTGAAATTTTATTATAAGCTCTTTTAAGCATAGCAGGCTTACTGAAAATAGATTGAGTAACACATCAATATCAAACTGAAACACAGGAAGAATTTCTGAAATTTTTACAAAGCTCTATCAAAAATAAAAATATTTAATATGATAGTGAACTATAGTATGAAGGTATTGAAAGAAGAGCACTTTTTATTTACCAATTAAAACAGCGAAGAGGAAAAAAAACAACCCAAGCTTATTTCTACTTAAATTTTTTGCTGCATTTGGAAGAATATTCAAGAAAATGGAACCACCACCCATGTTTCCTATAAGCATGCTAGAAAGAATAGCAAAACCACCCGGATTAAAATTTGCAGAAACTACACCCTATTAAAATGACAAAACATAGGTTTTTATGATTTACTAAAGGAAGCAATTACCAAATGATCTCATTGACAAAAACTGTTACTCTTTAAATACTGGGGTAGAAGTAAAGTGGAGAGAACTTGACTAAATTTCTCTCGCTGAAATAATATTTCATTGTTTTGTTAGATAAAGGAAGAAATAAAAGAAAACAAAGGAAAGCAAAGCAAAAAAATCCAGAAGTGGAAATAAAAAAGAAGTGAGCTGGGAGACGTTTTCCTTCTCCCTGCGATAGCATTTCCTGAGATAAGGTTCAGTATTTCAGGGTACTTGGAAAACAGGCGCTTGTGTTTTTCAAATGTTTCCTACGGCTTAAGGCTAAGCTCACATTACTCCATATTGCAAGACCATCTCAAGAACTTTTTATGTTTAGAAGTTTGCCTCTTGTCATGTTGTAGTTCTTCTGATGCATATGATATTCCCTTTTACCATTTAAAATACCCTGGAGAACTGGTGTTTTACCATTTGTAATTTCCAAAACTACTTTGTGTTAGGGTTTCATGCCTCTTGATACTAAGATTAATAAAACACTGGGATTCTTGTAAATGAAATTGGGTGGAAAACATTTGAAGCAAAGGCAGCAGTATTTATTGTGCAAGTTTCAACAACATTAATTCTACAGTCTAAATAAAGAATACCCTTAGAAGTTTCTAAATCGAAATTTTTTAAATGGCACTCTTACTTTTTTTTTAAGGAAGTATTCTTACAGCAGCTACCTAATGTATTCAGTGTTCTCCCTTTATGGATAGCCTTTATATTTCTGGCCAGGTTGCTTTCTATGTCATTATGTTTTATATATGAAGGGTGCAGTAGCAGTGATGTTGGACCCTAGGAAGGGAATGCATTTCAATTTACATTGCCTGTTCTCTGTTTACTTTCAGGATTTGGTTACTGTATACAGTTCAGAAATGAGCTGCTGGAAACTGCTTGGCTGCATCAGAAACTAGATACTTAAAAAACAAGCCAGGAAAAACAAAAATTTACGCTCCACTGCTGACCGGCTTGAAGAGCATCAACAGTGGAGAGCTATGACAATACAGCAAGTCATATTACTTCTGCTGCTCTGGATGTGGCTGCCACATCCCTGCCATACAGAAATGATCTTCAGAAGGACTCCTGATCTCAGACCCAAAAGCTTTGGAGGACGTGCTTTAGGGAATGATGGGAAAGCACTTCACCGCCAAAAGAGAGGCTGGATGTGGAATCAATTTTTTCTTTTAGAGGAATACACAGGATCTGATTATCAGTATGTAGGCAAGGTAGGTTTCTCATAAGGTTTTCTGTAACATTTTCAAGTGTTCTTGTCTTTCCACAGACTCTTACTTTCTATGTTTTAGTCTAATGTGTAAGAAGCCGATTTCCAAGAAACAGATATGCTGTTACTCCTACTAGAATTACTAACTTAATGTTGCTAGTTAGAGCTACTGAAAAATATGTGAAGGAAACAAATTAAAATAATTTTGACAGGTCTGTTTGTTTCAGCACATCATACCCACTCAGTATGTCTTTGTTATCAAAGAATAACATTATATAAATTATTACAAAATAACTTTCCAACTCTGTCTCTGAATATTTCTTGTTTCATACAAGATATTACATTCTTTTTCTATGCCCATATTTAAGGAGTGCAACCTATTTTGAAGAAAAAATATTATTCCTCTATACCTCTCCTTGAAAAGCAACTAACTGCAGGGATTAAAGTTCATTTACAAACCATATGATAGAAATCACGTGGTTAGGAAGTGAACTGCAATAGAAGACAGCAGACTGGTACTTGTGACTGCAGAGCTTACTAGAGGTATACCTAAATAACACTGAAAGTGTCCTTAAAATTAGTTTCTGTTGATGTTTAGGTTTTCCTATGTAATTTATTGAAAAATATATAATGTATAATGCCACAATAATATTCAAAGAGGTACAACATGTTAATTCAAAATGGTAGTTTTCTTGAAAATGAAATTTAGTGTCAGCAGTAATGCGTACAACTTAGAACTAATGGTTGATTCTAAACAAAGCAATTCAATTTTCTATAAAGCATATTTTCAGTAGTTACATGGTTTTGAACTTGAAAAATACCACAGTGAAATACTGAGTTTTTGAAAATCATGGAATCACAGAGCAGCGAATATTTAAATAGCTCCAAAGGTAGAGACTCCACAAGCTCACTGGACAAACTATTCAAGTATTTGACCACCCACTCAAAAAAAGACTTGCTCCTGTATTTAAAGGGAATTTCTTGTGTATCATACTGTGCCTGTTGTCTTTTGTCATGTCACTGAGCACCACTGAAAAGAAACTGGGCCTATCTCCCTCACTTCTTCCCAACAAGTATTTATATACATAAATAAGGTCTATGCTGAGCCTTCCCTTCTCCAGGCTGAACAATCTCAGCTCTCTCAGCATCTCCTCATATGAAAAATGCCCAAATTCCCTATTCAACTTTCTGGCTATTTCCTGGACTCCCTCCAGGAGTTTTGTACCTCTCTTCAGGTGCGGAGCCCAGACCTTGACACAGAAGTACAGATGTATCACACCAAGGCAGAAGGATCATCTCTGTTAATTTCCAGATGATGCTCTTCAAATTGGAGTCCAGGGTGCTGATGACCTTTCCTGCAAGGGCACATTCCTGGCTCCTTGTCAGCTTGCTGCTCAAAAGGACCCCAAGGTCACTCTGCAAAAATGCTATCCAGACAGTTGGGCCCCAGCATGTACTGGTTTAAGGGAGTATTATATTATAAAACATTTCTTGGAAGAATTAAGGACACTGGGGGATTTGTGAAAGGAAATGCTTATCAAAACTTAGGACATTTAAACGCTAAGTAAAAATTTAAGAGTGCAGGCTTATGAATGAGTAAGCCATTTTGATTTGTTGCTCGGAGTCTGTAATATTAGCACTAGCATTTAAATAATGCAGCCATTTCCAAATCATGTTAAGAGTCTTGTAAATAGTCCCTATATTTATTTCATTCATTTCTCAGATTTAAAGTCTTGACTCCCAAGTTTTCTGAGCAAGTAGGTCTGTTCCTCAGTCTGGGTCAAGTTAATAGCTTATGAAAACTGACCTTGCCCACAAAATAAGAAGGATCACTGTATCAAAACACTATACTATTGCATTGAAAGTATATTGCTTACAACAGTACTAGGAAATAAATAGCTTTCCAGAGCACCCAGAAATTCATATTATTTAAGAACCTTCAGAAGCATGTTGATTACTTTTTCCCTCTTGTATTATTTTTGAATATTTATTATTTCAAATCATGAAGTGGGAGTTCCAGTCATAAATAAGTGAAGGAAGACTCTTTAGAGAGGAAAAGGTTAACATTTTTTATACTAACTCACCTGCATTAGAAAAAGAGAGCTGTTGATAAACATTGAACTACTTTGACTGAGAGAAAATAAGTGTTTGCAAATTTGAAGTGATAACTAAAGACAAGTAAAATGATGGATTAAGAGTACAGCACTGAGAAGAAACTTGATGAGCAGTTAAAATAGCCCTTTCACCTAATTTGCTCTGCTTCAAATAAAAGAATTGTTAATTTGAGAAAAAAAAAATAAATTAAACAGTATATAAAATTGACCAGTAGGTATTTTCTGACAAGTTAGGGAAAAGGGTAGAAGATACATATAAAATGAAGAGTATGATAGCACGGTATTTGTTCAGGGATAGTTTTACACAAAGGAAGCTAATGGAAAGAGATACAATTATATATGGAATAAAAAATGGATTGTTACATTAATTAGTTCTTTATTCTGATAGTCAAAAATTTCAAATTATTAAGTAAATAAATAATTACTGATTAAAATTTTTCTTTATAAATGTTATAATATCTATTTCCTTTCCCTTGTTTTTTCATTTACCTTTCAAATGGCCACCTCAGTTCTATACTCAAAACATTTATGGATGTTTCCTTTTACCCGATTTTATCCAGAGACAAAATTATTTTAATAGGTGGGTGACATAAAATGCCACTTTCCTGTTAATTTCTTTGCAATGTGTTTGGAGATAGTGTTTGGAAATTTTGGGAGACAACAAGCGCAGAAATTAGAACTCAATGCATCATGGCCAAGGACTAAGAGAGAATTTTTGCGCAATGCCAGAGGAAGAATCAGCAGAACTTCCAAAACTGATTCATCTGGGTTTATGGTTTACATCTTTTGCTTTCTGATCTCATGAATGATATAATTTTTCTTCTTTTTTAACCTGCATCTAAATATCTGTCAGGGAAATTTAATAACTGGTGAATATCACAGTACTTTTGGAACAAGTGTCTACAATTCACAATGCAATTTCTGCATTCATTTATTCACTGTTTGGGTCACCTTGAGAATGTTCAACTAGAATAATATGATGGCAATGGGGTTCAATGAATTAATGGGATACATAATCCCATAACAACCAAAGCATTCCTTCTTTAAGCCAACTATCTGTGTGAAATGGTGACAGAGTATATATTGACTGGTTATGGACATTCCCAGGTTTATTTAGATCAGTATTTATTGTTACCACAAGAAAGAGGGTGGTCATCCTTTCCTTCATGTAATACAAAATCAAAATTATCTAAGTGATTTTTTGTATATGCAGAACCTCAAGTAATAATTCCAACTGTATTTCTACTAAAGGTTGAAGTCATAAAGAAGACGTAAAGAAGAGCCATGTGGAAACCCAAACCTTTATAAACTTATATATATATATACATATATATATATGTTAGAAAATATTTTTCTTTGAGGTGTCTTTGCAAAAATATTCTCTAAGAAAATATAAGTAAAAGTGATCCTCCCAGTTTCTGCTAAACAATGCAGGAATGTTCTAAAAGAAGTGTAAACCTCATGACAGAAAACCCACTTTATTAATATTATGGAAAGTTGATTCAAAATTTTTATTTGTTTTCTTAGTATAAAGTTTCAAAGCTCAATTATTATTGTTCAGATTAAGTACTGAAACTATAAAATATTATGCATTTTCAACCCTGTTCTAGAAAACTTTAATTTACTTTGAGTATATCCAGGAAAAAATAAAAATTCTTTTAAATCTAAACTTCATTTTCTAGTAGTTATCACCTAAAGGAAGCACTAATGTGTACCAACAATATTTTAGTACAGAGTCAATCAAAAATAAATTTACAAATAAATACTTTATCCAGGTTAAAGTTCATTTCCCCTCTTATTATCTCAACAGATATTGTCAATTGTTTAGTTTTGCAGATATTTTTTCCAACTTAGCTTTCTGAGATAGATATTGACTTTTTCTAGCAGTTTCCATTACAGCAGTTTCATTGCATAAAGGTGCAACTGACGCAAATATTTCGGCACTTTGAAAGACCGATGTTCTTAGGAACACTGCAGTGCTTTTTAGTATCTCAAGGGATAACTTATCATATATTTGCACATAAATGTATATAACATTTGTGTGTGTCAAATTAGAACTGTTACCAGAAAGGATTATCCTGGCAGTATTCACTATCACATGCTTGTAAGTGTAGTCATTATCTTTGATGGTGTAAAGAGCAGAGCATGTCAACCTCATTTAATTCCTTTCACTTCGAGAATCCCAACACAGACATGATTCTGAGGAAAAGACTTAGCAAGCTGTGCGTGCATGACACATTTTCAAGAACAGCAGTTACAGTTTTAGTAGCTGTCTATTGACACTGTGGATGATGTACCACGTAACAGTCATAAAGATGTAAGACAGTGCCTCAGATGTTGCTTTTATTTTTCTTTCTGATGAAGCAACTACAAAAAACACTGAGTTTGGAGAGGGAAGTACAAAAGATCATGTTTTGATTTCAAAGGATCCATCATCAGGTGTGACACATACAGTGAAAGGTCCCAATGAAGTGATGCTATTGTACTGGTAAGGTGAAGGCTTACCAAACCCTTTAAAGAACCTCAGCATTTTGATTTCTGAAGAGGGTTTCTACCATAGTTCTTTATTTTGTAAATACCTTTGTTGCTATGAGAGACTAAAGAGTGGGGTTTGGAATTGCAGGTGCTAATGTGCAGGCTTAATATTTGGTGTGAAGATCTGACTGAGAGATATAAAAATGCCTTTCCTTTCAAGTGACAGTAATCAGCTCCGTGACACTGAAGTTCTGTAGAGGTTGAATTTTAAGCTAGAGCAGATTCTTATGACAGAGATCAATTAAAAAAAATGGAAAGGGATGGAAGATATTCTAGAAGCTGAATGAATGGTTAGTGATCTGGTAAGGTGAAAGAGGGAAGCTAGTCCTTTAAGAGTTTCCATGTGAGCTGTTTTTGGTGTAACTCTACTGGAAGGAAAGCCCAAGTAATTCACAGCTGTGTATCTTCAAAAACCTTATCCTATTGAAGATACTGCAGTGTGGTGGAATTGACATTTGAGACACAACAACATTTATAAATTCATTTTTTTCTCAGCAAGACTTAAAATATATACAGCCAAGAGGGTTATTTAAGGCACCAATTCATTTCAAGCATAAGAAAGATTGCTTTTGGGGGTACGTGTGTGGCCTCCTAGATATTTAAGAACAGGTCACAGTGTCAGAGTAAAGTATTGTTTTCCCATAATATCAGAGATGTCAAAATATCAAAAACTTCCTGTAGGATTGGTCTGAAGGCTGATTGATTTTCAGTGAGTGCTGAGAAAGATTCATTCTCAAAGTCTATTTGGTCTCAGCTTTGTAGAAATTTATTACTATAGCTGCTTAAATTCATCACTTAAAACTGTTAAGTGTGTAGAGGGTTGATATTTTCTGTTTGCAAAAGGACTATTCCTTTGGAAACCTCAGTGTATTCTGGAGACTCTGATTTCTTGCTTCAGGAAACAGCAGCAGAAGGTACTGGTGGCAAAGGGCTAACCAGGTTGAATACCAAGGTTTTGTTCTCATAAATAATGAATTCTTTGTTAGCTACCGTTCTAGATGTACCCCTACAAGACATTGGGTTTTGCTGGATGACACAGAATGGAACTGACAGTTATTGAAGAATGCAAAGGCTTTGTAGTGTCTACAAGCCTTTTAGCGATGACCAAAAGGGCCACAGTTGTTGTGTATCTGAATTTGAAGTCAGATATATTTGTTCACAGGCCATGGCTTCACAGCCCTGAACAGATGTCTGTGTGTATAAGTTTCTTTAAAGTGTTTTCTGCTCAGAGGGAAAGAGGGGTTAAGTCACTTGAATAGGGTATACTGAGGGCATACTTAACCCAACTGATTAAGGGGATCATTCCCAGTGTCCAAATTATCTGATGTTATTTTTGCTCAGATGTGCCCCACACTTTAAATTAAAAACCTAATTGCCCAGTTGCCTAATAACCCAGTTGCCTCTTAAGACTGGTAAAATTTTGGAAAGTATGAGGAAGCACAGAGAACTACAGTGAAATTCCAATGTTTCACAGTGGAATAGTACTGGAATGGATTACTCTCATTTTAGACTTCCTTTCATGTGTGCAGGCCACATCCAACAGGGCTGAAGGTAGATGTTCCAAAGCAATTTTGCCCTTCTTGGGAAGTCCAGCACCAGTATTTGTTCTCTCAGTGAGAAATGCTGGATGTGTTGTATAGCTATCTGCTTAAAATTTGTCCTTAAAGATCTAACAGGCAGATTACTTGGAGTGTGCTTTTTTTCTAAAATGGTAAAGTCAATAGGACTGTTCATGGAACTAGAACCAGATACCATTGCAAGAGACATGTTTCATAAAACCTGTGAGGGCAGAGGTATTGGAGGGGAGCAGAGATGGATGGATGGAAGGAAGGAAGGCAGGAAGGAAGGCAGGAAGGCAGGAAGGAAGGCAGGAAGGAAGGCAGGAAGGAAGGCAGGAAGGAAGGCAGGCAGGCAGGAAGGAAGGAAGGCAGGNAAGGAAGGAAGGAAGGAAGGAAGGAAGGAAGGAAGGAAGGAAGGAAGGAAGGAAGGAATGATATAGGCAAAGATATCAAAATTAGAATGAAAAGGACAAACATGTTGAAACAATAGGCTTACTAACACTGATGTAATTTAATCTCTACCACAGCAGAGAAGATTTGGTTTGACAGAACTGAAAGGCAGCAAGCCCTATATTTTTATACTGAATTGCTAGGACACACGGGAAAGACTTCAGAGCATGCCAATGCTGGTATGGATATTAATAGGAGAGAAATTATCTAGCTATCAGTGTTAATCTAGTTTTAATCAAAGAGAAATATCTTCTTTACCAACTGATATTATGAGAAGAGGGAAGTTCTGTGGGTTTACATTGTAGCTGCCTCAGATCTTCATAGGTAGTGATGTTTGTTCCAGTTTCAGGCTCACATCACATATCCATATACACGTAATTGCCAGAGGACCTTGTGTCACACTTGTGATAAGTGATTCATTGGTAAATAAAGTAAACCATGATCCCAGGATGTAAACCATGCTCTGAGATTCCAAATCTCCTGTTATGATCCAATTATTGAGAGATATCTCTGATCCTATTAAGATGCAAAGAGACCATATGCCTAAGTCAACAGTATGAATCTTATTTAACAATATAATGTGAGGTAGAAAGATATGATAAAATAGAAGAAGGAAGGGGAGTGGAGGGAAGAGAGAGAGAGAGAGATGAGAAAAAGATAGTCACTACCCATGGATCCAGTTACATCCTCTTGGTCCTTCTTCACTCACGGCTTCTCAGTCATGGGGTCCCAAGGTCATTCAAAACTTTTTAATATCTCTACATTTTAGCAAGCAAAGGAGTTAATGCTTGTTGACAACAGAGTTCTCTTTTTCTATTGCTTAAATGATTACCTCACTTCTAATGTGTCTTAATTTGAAAGACAGGTGTCTGCTAGGGAAGGCAGGAGTCTCCCTTGGAATGGAGAATGTAAACCCCCTCTCTCTGGATTGTTATAAATTTGAAATTAAGGGGGTCTCAGGCAAAGATGTGAGGATAGTAATAACAGTTCTTCACTAGTGTATAATGAGGCGAACAGAACAGCAATAATTGTGGCATTAACAACAAACAGAACCAGGGACCCCATCACAGTTTTCTCCACCGCAGGCACTTTCCCCTTTGGTGCAGTCAGTATGAGGGCTTCACAAATACCACTTTCAAAACAGCGTGGGTGTTTCACTTCATGTATTTTCAAGCCCATCCATCTTATTTCTTTAAAGTGCTTTATGCTTATGCAAACATTCTGCAAGTCTACTCATAAACTAATGCAAATATGAGTAGGGACAAGTAGCTGAATATTGTTTCCTTCTATTTTGTCAAGTAAATGAAAGTTACACATCTAATGGTATGGAGTGCTTTGAGGTAGAATGGTAAATGCAAAACACTGTATGAATGAAGGAATGTATGAATCAGAGAACCACAGAATCTTCAGAGCTGGAAAGGACTCACAAGGATTGATTTTGACTCCTGATCCTGCACAGAACAACCCCAAGAATCACACCATGTGCCAGAGAGCATTACCCATTGCTTCTTGAATTCTGGCAGGCTAGCTTTATCTAAATAATTTAATGAAAACGCTCTAGCTTTGATACAAGGGTGAGTAATATTATTTGACTTCTCCTTTTTTCTTTTGCACATTGATACTTGAGTCTAAGCCATTTATCAATTTGATGAGAAGTGGTAAATGAAACTGAAGGGTCAATACGGTTTTGTAGTCACAGAGGTAGGTTTGCTGCCACTGCTTTTCTCAGTATCTGAGAAAACTATTTAAAAATGGTAGATTTTAAATTTTGTTCTAGTAGTCCCAGTAGCAATAGACTGCCATTTTGAAAATAATTTCTAAAAAAGAGAATTTTCATCTGTGTAAGCACAAAGTGAAATAACATTTATCAGTTGTCATTTAGAAGAAAGATAGTCTAAGTTACAGGCATACTTCCAGCAGGTGTAAAATCACCAATAGGATACATTTTGCTGCCTTTATGAGGAACAGCTATAGCTCCCTAGAGTGATTTTAATTTAGAGTTTGTATCTGATTATGCATTGCACTTAAAACAACATCATGCTTCAAAATAGTATAAGAAACTGGAAAATAGTTTAATCTGAACACTCCGGTTCCTTTCAGTTAAATTTATCTTTTAGTTTTAAAATTTTATCTGCTTGTCACAAAAAGATAGTCCAAAAGGGAAAGAACTGATAAAACAGAAATTATTTATATTCAAAGCCACAACTCAGGAAGAGTAGAGTCCGCTTCATCACAGTACATCCATTCACTCAAGGAATTAAAAAGCATAATATAAAAGAGAACTTTACAAATGTTTGACCTATACCTTATTTGAAATTATAAATGTGTAAATAGCCAATAGTTACAGCAGCAATTCAAAGGCTGATTCTCCTTAGGGGCTTTTTTTTCCTTCTCTTGATTTTTTTTTTTTTTTTTTTTTTTATTAAATCAGATGCAGATGACCTTTTAAATATCCCGTATACACAGATAGCAAGGAAGATGTGGGTGTAATACTGTGGAAAAATTGGTGACTTGCAAGAAAATACCCATGAGGGAGAGAGTTCTAAGAAGTCAAAAGTTGATGTTTACCCTTTTAAAATGTCTTCCTGCTGGAAGGTTTTCCTTATATTTATAAGGGTGTTTTTGTCTTTGAAGATAATTAAAAATAAGCTGAAGCAAAAAGACTGTAATGGCAAATTCTTCCAAAGTCTCTAATACATTTTGTTTTGAGGCAGTAAGTATCTGAAGTCCTTGAAGACAGAGTAGAATTTCCTTACAGGAGTAAACAAATATCATTGTCCAACGCCTCAGTGTTAGTTTTTCAATTTTTTCTGTTTCCTGAGTTTTTTCAATAGCTATTTACTTCATAGCATTAAATTAGGACAGGAACACTGAGGGAAAAAGTTATCCTCTAATTTTATAATATTTGGTCTGCAGCAATTTTAAATATATAACCCTAGATGAGTTCCTAATCTCTTCAAGCCTGAGAACAGAAGCTGTCTTCATTTTGTTTCAAAGGCTCGATTCACAGACCATCCAAATGCTTGAAAGGCAGGCACAAAGGTGCCTTACACATCTGAACATGCTTCAAACCTTAGAAAATTATTAGTTAATAGTTTGGAGTCTCGGTATACTAAAAAGGCATGCATAAACAGGTTTATGCAAAGAGATAGATGGAAAATATGCACCAAACAAAGAAAGATATTCACAGTATTGTAGTTCTTAAAACTTAGAAGTTTCAAAGATTGCTGCCTGCACTGTATTCTCAGATGACTGGACATGCAAAATTTGAGTGGGAAAAGATTCTGCATAATTGCAAGAACATGTGACAGGTGAGGAAACCTTTGGTGCTCAACAACAATTCTGTTCATCTCTTCTGTTTCCCTTATCAAGGTTGTAGAAAAGCCTTGCTTCTTCATATTGGCTGTGCCTTTCTTCTGTTTCCTAGATCTGTGGTCTACAGTCCAGTTACTAAATCTGGATTTCGAATTGTCTTACACACAATGCAGTCCTATACCTAATTAACTTTTCTGGTGACATTTTTATTTAGGCAGTAGTGTAGATGCTCTCTTTGCCTCTGAAACTGTATCCCTTCAATCCTGCCTTTCCTTTCAACTTGCCAAAGTATTGT
The DNA here is from genome assembly GCA_013397295.1 of Polioptila caerulea. Lineage (NCBI taxonomy): Eukaryota > Metazoa > Chordata > Aves > Passeriformes > Certhiidae > Polioptila > Polioptila caerulea. Next base: position 628,045 of record VYXF01000176.1, read on the forward strand.
ATCTCAAAGCAGCTGTGGGGGAAGACGTATGCAAATTAAGCTTACTCTTGGTGTGAAGTTAGGTGTAATCATACTCTCCTTCACAGTCAATGTTTTCATAAACTGAAGGGTTTTTTAGGTTCTGGGTTTTTTTGTTGATAATGTTTTTCCTTTCTTAATAATTCTCAAGAAAATGACACGTATTAACACAACAGGAAACAGAGGTCAGACATGATGATTTGGAATATTTCTGGGTGAAACTGGTGGCAAAAAGAAGAACAGAGACAAACAAAAACTCACCAAAAAAAACTACTTTGTAGAAAACTTTGGAAGACTGCATGATATTTTAGAGAGGATCATATGGGTTGCTTTGTCTCTTTCACGCTCAAGAACAGCTGAGAAAAGATGTAATTACTCTTTCTGACCATTTGGTTTAGAAACCGGTTTATGTTAAAAAAAAATATTTTCTTGATCTTATTCCCAAAATGTTTTAATAGCTTTCTTAGTAACTATGTGCAATTTAGAAGTACATATACAATACAGGGATTAATAGAATAAATTACACTTGATATGCGGAAACATGAAGTAGTAACACAGATTTCTTCTTTCTATATTAAGAACTCTATATTCTAATGGCAGCTTTTCCATATCCATTTTGATGTATGACATTTGTTGTGAAGTATGCATAAATTCAAATTTCTGAGTCTCCACGCTGATGTTTTTAATTTCCATTATAAATAGTAACTTTAAGAATTAAAAATGTTTAAGAAACACTATTTTAGAGTGAATATAACAATTAGCAACTATTGCTACTTAGGCAATCTTGGATAGAAATTATCTATCTTAATACTAAATTATTTAAATTACACTGATATTTTAAGTTTTGCCAGTGAGAAGATTGATTAATGCAACTCTGTGAAAGGTGAAGTAAATGGGTAGAGAAAAAGAGAGTTCTGTTTTTTAAATTTTGTTTTAACAGGTAGGAATTTAAATAAATGTCATGAAAATCCATTTTGAGAAAGGAAACAGGAAAGATAGATGGAGTAGGGCAGTGTTCCAAGCCATGTTACTAAAATTTAAGAAAAGTTTTAATGAAGTGAAAGTACTTGTAAAAAGTGAAATTAGTGTAGCAAGCAGAATATATGAACTTCAGGAGAGGCCACTTTGTTAGAGCCATACAGCAAATAAATACATCTATGAGGAAAAAAGAATATTTTTTTTTTATTTAGATATTTTTTTTTAATTTAAATCTTTCACAGAACACTTCATTTCTCTTGTGCTTTAAAATACCTGTTCCTTGTAAGAACTACTGTGCAGAAATACAGCCACATTTTTACACATTGCTGCTACTGAAGATGCCATAGAGGACTTAGAAATACCTCTAGCAATCAGCAGGATGTCTTAGGTCATTCAAAAAGGATAATGAGACTGCTATATAAATAATACAGTTGGAATATAAGGAAACTGATTAATTTTCTATTTAGTTAGGTCAGGTTATGTGATAGACCATTCTCTATGTGTCAGGAGTGGCATGTTGTCTACTAAAAGCCAAGTAAAATAAATTGAATAGCTAGAGGACTGCTGATGGCTGTGACACTGGAAAGAGCTGCACAGGATTAATCAAGGCTTATCGTTTAAGAATAATGGGAGAGATTTCAGTAATACTGATGTATTTCCTAGGAAAGGATAATGGCATGTTATAGAAAAGAAAGTCATTAAAGGAATAAGGAATACTATTTCAAGTGCCATGTAAAAGTCTGTGTATCATAAAAGAGAATTAGGGAGTTTTCTAGGGATAGTTTAGAATTTTTTTACTATCAAAAGAAGAAAGTAGGAGCAAATAATACACAAGGCAAGAGCTAAAGCTTCATGGAAACGAACTAATTCTGGAGAAAAAAAAGAGAATGTAAAAGACAAAACATAAAACCCCACACAAAGAAAATGAAACACCAGCAGCATAACTAATATACTATGCTTTATTGGCAATTAGGAAAAGGGAGATTAAGTAAACTGTGCTTTTGATGTGTTACAAATGTCAGCAAATGTCACAGAATCTTTATGGAGATACTGGCTAGGCCTATCAGCTGATTACTAGAGTTCACATAAATTATAAATAATTTTTCATCAGTGATGTACTCCACAGAACACATTTTTTGAAACCAGCAATTAACATTGCAAGACACAATAATTACTATGGAATACAATTCTTAATTTGTATCACTCAAGATCAGGATGGGCTTTTTTTTTTCCCCAGTAAAAGTACTTGAGGAATAGAGTTCACTGGGACTGATGATGCTGTCTTTTTGTATAGACTATAGCATGCAATTCTCTGTATGGTTTGCACCAAAATTTATATCTAAATCTGGTTAGTTTGCACTCTAATAGTGGAATGAAATATGCTGCTTTGGTAGAAAAAGTTGAAATTGTAATTATAGTTACGAACAGAGTATTAATAGAAACATGATTAAATTCAATTAAATTTCATTATGTTATTGTAATTCCCTACATAACTGAGGTGCCTACAAGGTGTCTACTAGACACCATTGTAGATAAATTCCCCAACTGTCTCCAGAAGCTTAGTATTACACTCTTATATGCCAATATAGTAAAGCATGAAGTGTGGGTAATAAGCGCAATGAGTTAAAGACCTGCATACAACTGCAGTACTCTGATTTTGTTGGGATTATGCATATTTGGTGAAATGACTTCCTAGACTGGAGTGTTGCAACGGAGGGATACAGACTCTTTGGGAAGGATGGGAAGGGAAGACAAAGAGAGTGAGTTGCCCTTTATATGAGACAACAGCTAGAATACATGGAGCTCTGCTTGGGGATGGGAGAGGAGCCAATGGGGAGTTTATGCATTAGGACTAAAGGGAGGACAGGAAAAGGTGGCATTATAATGAGTGCTTGCTATAGGCCACTTGACCAAGAAGAACAAATGGATGAGGCTCTCTAGAAACAGGTAGAAGTGGCCTCACATTCATAGCAGGCCAAGAGAGGAGACCCCTCCTCTCTGCCCAACACTGGCAAAGCCATGCCTGGAGGGCTCTGTCCAGTTTTAGGCATCCCAGCACAAGGGATGGACGCACTGGAGAGAGAACAGTAAAGAATGATTAAGGCACTGGAGCACCTCACATATGAGGAAAGGCTGAGAGACTTTTCTCAGCACCAGAGGAGAGAAGGCTCGGGGAGATCTTATAAATGTACATGAACACCTGAGGAGAGGGTGCAAAGAGGACAGAGCCAGGCCCTTTTCTGAGATGCCCAGTGGCAGGACCAGAGGCAATGGGCACAAACCAAAAAGCAAGAGGTTCCTTGGAACATCAAGAAACACTTTTGTCCTGTGAGGGTGATAGCAGTGGCACAATCTTTTTGAAATGTAATTTTATGTAATGATTTAAATTACAACTTCTTTATTTAGTAGCTATATAGATAGGACTTTTCTTGAGAATAGTATTCCCTCGAATAACAGATTTTATAATTTACTAAAAGAAGATACAAACTTGATGGAAAAAAAAAAAAACATGAATTGCATTTAAGAGTTTAGACATAGTCCACCTCTCTTCTATCACGAATCCGCATTTAATGCCTTACCTACCTGTTTAGGGTTATACGATTTCTGTCCTGCATATATAGCCCCACTGATTTCACTATGATATAAATGAGGTCAGGATTGATACAGGACATATTTATCCCTCATTGTTTTAATTGCGATGAGTAGATATAGTATCAATTCAGACTCATCAGAAGTCTCCTGAAATATGTGAAAAAATATGTCAGCTCTCACTTTCTCCCTCCTCCCTTCCTTGGGATTGAAGTTAACAATAATACTCTATTATCATGGATATCACTGCTTTGGAGATTATTAATATGGTTTTTATTCCTTAATTCTGATATACAACCTTCACTGATGTTGACATTTTCCACTCCCTAGGTTGACAGACATTGTCATTCATTTCTGTGTGATAAATACAGAGTATACATGAGGAGAAAATACACATATCACTAAGGTAGAAAACCTTCAAAGCTCTTACCAATTGACATATTACAATGATTTCAGACAGAAACCATCTTGTGTAATATGTTTTTAAATGGCCTTCAGCAGTTAGCAAAATAAATATATGTATAGTGTGCATTGAACATTAGGATATATAAAATATAACTGTTTTAATGGTTATTTTGGTAATAACTATGCTATTTTAGGAAAATATACATGACCATACATATAATAAAATAATTCTTGTTTACAAAAAAAAAAAAAATATAAACTTACAATTGGTTCTTACAACCACTTTTTTTGTGATTAATGCAGAGAGCATAGGAATAAGTGGTGACTTTTTCTTAAAAAAAACAACATCAAACTAAACAGAACTACACCTCCCCCCAAAAAAAAAATTTTAAAATGCATGACCCTATTGTGATTTCAGTGAAAGAAAAGTATGTGCTGTTTTAGCATATTTACCCTCCTAGGCTGTACCTTGGTGGAAGAGGGAAATTGTTCTGGAAACTACTTAATCCTTTATACAATATTTAGTACAGATTTTTATTTTGGTCAAAAACCAGCCAAAAAAAACATGGCACATAAAAATCATGGATATTGAAAAAAAAACCTCCAGCCAAGTCTGAGGAAATACTTATCAGATATATTTTCATTCTGAGACCACAGGATAGGGTACAGAGACTACTGGTAGAAGTAGAAATGTAGGCTTGTGCTGCATCGATTTCAGTAGAAGGAGAGCCAAACAATATTTCTTTGTTCAGTCTAGCATTTTAATGAATGGGGACCTGAACAACTGCCATGGGTCAGGACATTTTTTTCTCTTTAACACAAGAATTCCCTTCTGCTTACTCATACCCAGACATGTATTGCAGGTGCCAGGAAGTAAGGGCACTTCAGGTCTACTGACACTTCTCTGCTTTCTGTCTTTACCTGATGTATAGACTGTATTTATTACATGAAAATTGGAAGACAGTATGCATATTGGCTTATGCAAAAACTTTTTGTTGTATGAAATTCAATTAGTCTCTCATCTTAGCTCAGTGCTTGTGTATCATCTGGAGTGGAAGCTACAACCTAATGAAGCTGAAACTTTCTTGTTCTAGCTCTCTGAGCATCAGCTAAAGACCTTGGCTTGAGAAGGGAGATTGGATATTGGCACATTGACTTAGTGCATCTATGAAAGACCTTTTGCTGCCACTCATATGATGTGTCTTAAAAAAAAAAAAATCCTGCATTTCTTACCTGAAATCCTGGAATATTTTTTCAGTGACAAGACCATTTATCCTTTCTGGACTGTGACTCTTCCCTTTAGAATAGTCTACAGTAAGAGGAAAGAGATACAAATGTAGTGATGAAAAAACATATTTCTTGTATAGTTAGTTTCTGGAAATTGAGAATCTTCAAGATTATATCAGTAGTGAAAATTATAGGGAGCTGTGAAAATTATAATTCTATTTATGTGACAGATATTATTTCACTCAGGGGTGTGGAAAGATGCTAAAAAAGTATATTAATTTTAATTTATCTCTTGCCATTTTAAAACATTGGTAAGAACAAACAAAAATTTTGAACATCAAGGAACTACTGTGATCTTTATCAATAAAAATGGTGGATTTTTTTTTATCTTTCCTTTTGATAATGAATCAAGTTACACAAATACAATCTGAAAGCAATCTGCGCTGCAGATTCCATCTGCTTTTCTTGCAAAAGAATTTCAGAGTATTCCTCATCTTACATTACTTGTTGTGCTTGCGCTTTAGTTTGCTCATCCCTTATCTTTCCCAGTCTCACAAAGCATTCTTTTTGAAATCTGTCTTTTTTCCTTTCTGCTCATCTCCTCTTAAATAATACACAATAGCACAGTCCTGGCAAACTGACAACATAACTGAGAGAGAAAATTTAATGTGTGACCTGTCTGAATAAAACTTAGTGCAAATTACAGAATCACTGAAAAGAGTTGCTTAAAAGGTATCTTTTGGATAAATTTAAATAAGTGAACCTCTTTGGTGAGAAAAATGTGGCTTAAAGCCATGACTGTTAAATCTGTCAACTGTGAGATTACTGCATAGAATATGAGCTGGTCTGAAAACCTTTTACAATAAGTGCAGCTAATATTAAACAACTGCATAATTTAATAGTTCAGTTCATTATGCTTAAAATAAATATCTCCATTGTGGGAATTCTATATCAATTATTTTTTGCTGACTTCATGTCAAATCTGCCCACTGTTGTGATTATGTTTAGAGACACAATCATTATTATTCAACTTAGTATGCAGTCAAGTTGTTAATATTAAATGTGCACTAGAACTCTGAATGAAATGGCAATGGCTTCTATGATGTATTTTGGCTTCACATTGCTAATATAATTACTTAGAAAAAACTAATAGGTTACAATTTGCCCTGAAATTTGTCCTCAGTATGAGGAGACATTTAGGACTTAATTGTATAAAATCTAAACAATAGAGTAATTCAAGAGTGTAGAGAGGTCTCATTGTTACTATGATACTAGAATTAAATTGATATATATTGCCAAAGAAAGTAAAAAAAAAAAAAAAAAGCTGCATCACACAATTAAAAATTACTATTGTGAAGTAAGAGAGTAAGAGTCCATTTATTTAGTTAATATTAGAATAGTCTGTCCTTTTGCAAAGAATGCAAAAACTTTAAACTGTATTGGAAAATTTCCTATACATTATAGTGTATTAAATTGAGATTAAAAATAACTTGAACTGTATTAATGCCTACAGTAAGTTTTCTAACTAGAGGAAAGTTTCTTAATACAGTCATATCTGGAGTCTAGTTATTTGAATACCAATCACTGAAAAACCATAGAGGGACTTCTGAATCTGAAATTCAAATAGAAATAGATGTGACAAATTTTAGTCTTTATCTGGCATTGTCATAAATCATTTCAAATTCCAGAAGTAGCTTGTATGATAAAATAGATCTAACTAGCCCAATCTTCTCTCTGTTTTTCATAGTAGCATCTTGTTGCTTTTTGGTGAAAATAGGATTAACACTTTGTATGCTATTAGGAAAAAAAGTCCACTTACTTTATACTCATTTTGAGAGATTTCAAAATTGAGTGGATTTCATGGGAGAAAGTGGGGAGAAATCCCAAAATTCTGAGTGGACATATTTGATTTGAGTCATTGAATGTTAATTAACATGGATTTTCTGTGTTGTAATTTTTGAAGCACAATTATTAGTTGTTTTAGTTCCAGACTCAAGTCTTCTGGAAGTATTTTTACAAAGGTCTTTTACAGATCTAAGAAGTTATTGTGCTTAATTTGATTCGGGTATCATTTCATCAACTTATTTTATTTATGGTTGCATTTACCCTAAAGAAGGATGCAATATGTTAATTCACTGTGTTGTTTTTTCCCTCAATTGAAGAAAAAGTAAATCTGTCTCCTCAAACCTGTTTTTGTCTCTGTCTTGGATTGGTAATTCAGTTTCATTTTTAAGTATTCACATAACGCTTCATTTTGTAGCCCTCTGTAAATACTATCTTCTGTTTAACAAGGACTTCCTTTTTTATTTATATTAAATCCTCCTGGATTAAAAAGTTTGTTCAACCAATTTCGATAGAAGATATGCAAAAATGTCTTTCATGGTAAATTCAATTACTGTGTGATGAAACAGGGCTATATAAAATAATACCAACTGACGTTCTGATTTCCCATAAAGTGAGAAAAGTATGCATAAAATGCGTATACCAGTGCAGCTGAAAAGGGAAGTATTTCTGTGGAAGAGCAGCAAGAAATTCACTGAAACAGGAGTTTGCAAAATATCAGTGACAGATATGAAAACAAAACCACATCTTCACAGCTGATCATTTTGTGCAATGAAATTGCTAAATGAAACAGATGTCTTTCCATTTCTCAGCTTGGCTGACATGAATCACAGATGCCCATTAGCTAAAATAACTATAGGAAACACTTTATACTAAAAGTAGCAGAGAAATATTTCATGGAACATTTTTTTAGTACTTGAGTAAAATGAAAAAAACACTGGAGCACTGATTGACAAACTGTTCATGCATTTCAGAGTTGGGTAACGATTCACCATACAGGACTGTGAATCACCTTGGGCGGTCTTTAGTCACCTTGATTCCTCTAGTAACATCTGGATTGAATTAAGAGCTAGAAAACCAAAATGGGAGGCATTCTCTTTCATTGTTTATATATTTTACACATTTTCACCCCTTGAATTATGTCTGGAAGACTTGCTCATTTAATCTATAGCTTTGTGTCTCCTAACCACCCAAAAGGACCTGAAAGGTTATTTTGAATTTGAAACTTTTCTAGAATAGCTCTGGACTCTTATGTGTATACATATAATTTAAATTGGATTACCAAACCAAAGGCATTATAATTACTTTTTTAGAGAACATAGTGTTATAGCTTAAAGTGTTCTTCTAACTATGTAGGTTGATATTCCTTTTAAATATGTTACTGTGAAGTGCAACTCTCAGCACCCTAGAAGTCTTTATGTGGATATCTCAAAGTCTTATATTCAGCTCCCTTTCCAGACTTTTGGCTAATATATGTGTAGGGGAAAACAAACAAACAATCTCCAAACCACACAAACAAAAAATCCACACAAGTAGAAAGTTTGAATTTGGCAGAGGTAGTAGGTTAATAATTTTGTGGGCATAAAAACCATTCTCAAATCACCTTACCAAGATATACACATAGGAGAGGCAATGGAAAATCATCAACAATGATAGTACCTTAAATATTAGACAAATAACTATGTTAAAATATCTTTACATGCTAAATTGGAGCTAAATATAGTTGTTCTGTTTTTTAGTGCATGCATTTTCTTAGTTTTCTGATTTAGTTCTCTTCACCACGCTGTTCATGTTTCTTGTGCCAGGCAATATTTTAAGGCACCAGAATATGATTACTGGGATTGCTAAATCATTTTACAAGTTCCTGGCATGGTTTTGCTCTCCAAAACAATTTCCATGCATCATTTGTATATTAAATTTGGCCAGACACTCTTGCTGGGAACTGTTTGCATGGAGTTATGCTGTTCTGGAGATAATGTATTAGAACGGATTTTGCCAGCTGCTTACTGGTTTGTGAGTCAAAGAACAGGCACTGCAGCACTGATATACTATTGTCAACTTTTGCAAGAATTAATAATACCAGACCTGTCTTTGGAAGTCATCTGGGAAAACTGCAATGTGCCCATTTAAAGATCCCTCTTAAGCAGGACCTTATTTTGTATTTCTGTCACAGGTCTAAGGAAGAGCAGCCTCTTATCATGCTCTTCATCATTCTACTGAGAAAATATTTAATAGAGTGGTCATGGACCAGTAGTGAGTTCCTAAAACGCAAACGAAAATGTTTTTGAAGTGAAATGATAATCTAGGAAGACATGGAGAACAAAACACTCAAGGACTACTTTCACAAAATTTTAAAATGGAACGCAACTTGGAAGAAACTGTTGAGTCCCTTAAAAGGAGGGGTGAAAGAGTTAATTGGAAGTGTGTAAGGTCACAATTTTTGTGGGCCATCAAGGGAGGAGTATGAGGGATTAAAGTTTGCTTTAAACATTCATTTCTCAAGAGAGAGAGGTATGAGAATGGCTTGAAACCTTCAGTTTGAAGTCATCATGAGAAACAGAAGGAAAAGAAAGAAAAATTGTTATTTGCATAGGATTTTTCTTAGTTTCTACCTTCCTACTCTTTATGTTTGGTGGATATTTTTATTTTTTTATTTATTGTAGAATGAAAAGAAACAGTAAGAAAATACTCACTTTGTAAAGTAAACATATGTGTGTGTAGTGTAAGCAAAGTTTAATAGGTCTAAATTCTTTTATGTAGAAAATCAAAGTTCAGAACATGATAGTATTCAAATTTTTACTATGAAGGCTTTGATCCAAGATACCTGGTGAGTTCTGGCTGTTCCACATATATCAAGTCTGCGAGAAATACTCAGTGTTTGAAAATTTTTGACAACACAGAAGTTTACTGTTTGACTTTGGCTTATCCCACCAGTCCACTCTGTGTGTTTGATTTCAGCACAAAAAACAAGGAAAGACACATTCAAAACCAGAATAATAAAATATTTTTACTTTTAATGCTTAAAACAGATGCTATGGGAGACAATAAGAGGGCATCATAGATGAAAAAGAGAAATATTTTCATGGCTGCATAGCAAGGGGAATATTTATACTGTGCTACATGTATAACGTTTTTCATTACCTGAAATGTAAGCTTAATTTAACAAAAACTTTTTACCTGACTGAATATCTTACTGCAGATCTAATCAATGCTATTATTAAGTGTGCAGATAACTATTTTTAGAATAGTTTTTTAGAATAAACTTTACTTTTAGAAAGAAAAAATGCACTAGTTCCTATACTGGAATATTCTGATATTTTTTGGGTGTGATTTAAAAAAATATATTTGCACTTCATTTTTGTAATAAGAGCTTCTTCTTTATTTGATCCTTCTGCTGAACTCAAAAGTAAGATTACCAAAAAATGTATATTTATTTCATGGTGAAAACAAATCTGAGAGCCAGATTCTTTCATTTAATTATGGAATCAATGAGATTGGAAGGACCTTTCCAACAAAGTGTTGTGAGAAATTGTGCTAAATGTATCCAAAAGATCAAATGAGCGGTCATCCAGGCTTACTGTACTGAACAACAAAACATAATTGAGTAATTTTTCTTATAAAGGCAGTCAGGATTATAAGTTATAGATGTGAAGTTAAACTTCATACAACCTAAATCATAGGTGTTAAATCAATACTGAATGCTTAATAAATTTTGGTGCTTTTCCTTTAGTCTATTTACATTAGTTGATGGAGTGCAAGTGATAATGTCTTAAAATGAAATGTTCCCCACTTTGGGAGAAAAATTTTTTAAAAGTTACTTTTTCATGAAACCAGTGATTCTGTTTTCCTTAATCTTCTTGTATTTAGCCATGTTCTTTATCTGCTTAGTGAATGTACAACTAGCACAGCAGTTGTGAATTTTTAATAGGATCTCTTCAAGGAAAGAAAAGGTCAGTATTAACATAAAAATCTTCTTTAAGAATGTAGTGCAGAGGTTTCTTAGCAGAGAACAGGTGTTGCTGCAAAAGCAAAATCTTCCAGAACAGTCAAGTTGAAAGATTCTTGGAGATAAGTTAGGAAAATGTCTGTCACTCAGTGGTGAATAAAACTTAATTTCTTAATGATATCAATGACACTTGGTGCATACAGAATCCCTTAAAATATAATAACGATGTTTAAAAACCTCCATTCTTTTAGTTCTTTCTAAACAAAATACTGTGTTCTTCCATTTCAGCTTCATTCTGACCAGGATAAGGGAGATGGGTCCCTCAAATACATTTTGTCAGGAGATGGGGCAGGTACTCTTTTTATAATTGATGAGAAAACTGGAGATATTCATGCAACTCGGAGAATCGACAGGGAAGAGAAAGCCTTCTACACCCTGCGTGCCCAAGCGATAAACAGAAGAACTCTGAGACCAGTGGAACCCGAATCTGAGTTTGTCATCAAGATCCATGACATCAATGACAATGAACCAACATTTCCAGAAGAAATTTACACTGCTAGTGTTCCTGAAATGTCAGTAGTAGGTGAGTTCTCTTTACTGAGGCACAAATGCCTTTTCTTCATTACCTGAAAAGTCATTTCCCCATCTTCTCAGAAGTCAGCCATGTGCAGAATTCTATCTGATAAGTTTTTTTTCATTTTGATATATTTGTTCAATAAATGGCATCCAGAACCAGATTTTTATGATCTGAGATCTATTTTTACTTGGAATATCCAAATTATTGGCTTTACAGTTCTTTGGAATATAAATATTACAGATAGTAGGTAATGGTGAATCATCCTCCTCCTTAGGAACTGTTAGAATAAGATGACTAAATTAGCCTGTTGAAAGCTCAATAATTTTTTTCTTTCATTTTCACTGGAAGTTCCCAGTGGTGATAAGCACTGAATGGAGAGCTCTCTCCACTCTCCCTATGGGTGAGGAGAATTACATATTGGCTCATGCACTGTTGATGCACTGTCTGAAGGTAGACACTCTCTTTATTTTCTTTTCTTTAATTTTTTTACTGTATAGACAAATCCTTTTGTGCTTTCACTTCCTCCCTTAACTCCATCCATGAATGACACCTTCATGAATATTAAACAGCTGTTTGAGTTAATCTTTTTTCTTTTTGAAATGTATTTTCAGTTTATATCTTAACTACAAAGTTGCGGCCTGGGTGCCAGCTGGTGAATTTTATAAACAATAAAATTTTGGCGTATGAGCTATTATTGATATTAGTGCATACAATCCATTAGGAATAATTTGGAAAAACTTAAAAATATATTCAATTTCTTTTAAAAATTAATATTTATTTATAAATTGAATGACTGTAGCTACTATAATATTAAATTCTAAAAATGCAGAATACAATCAATAAATTAAATAGTATTTTTGGCTCTTATTACCATTCTAATCACTTCTACTGCCTGAATAGGTCAAACAGGTGTTTTAGATGACAAAATTATCCTGTTGAGATGACTGAGTTTTTAAGATGTTTTGTATATCCAGGTATTGACGATTTAGCACTTACTTTCCTGGGCCTTGGAAAATGCTAAAAGAGAAAAAAAATACATAAATATTGAAAGAGAATGACCTCAGCAAATATGTACAGCAAAGTATGGAAGCATAATACTAATAGTTTTTTGTTCTTAATATTTCGATCTGCTTTCAGTTTGTGATTAAATCATTTTTTTAAATTCCAGCATTCAGCAAGTGATTTTCATTATAAAGAAAATAAATTTTAAAAAGAAAGATAGTGAAATCTGCCAGATGATTGTGTAGGCCTGAAATCTCATCAAATCAGCCCACATAAAGAGGAGAACTGAAAAGTCTTCTACCTTTACTCTTCCAAAATCTAGCAAAATGTAATATCAGTTTATTAATGTACTGGTCAGTTTTCTAAATTTCCATAAACATATACAGCTTTAGGCAGAGCAGATTGAAAGTGCATCCTGAAGGAACATTGCTCCATTTTCTAGAGAAGCATATGGCAAGATTAAAGTAGGTTGAAAAAAGTATGTCTCAGAGTTTCCACTTTATTTCTCATGTTCTTTCTATAAATTCCAAAATGCATTGTTTAAAACATGATGGGAAAGATATTACAAAATTACTCAGGGTTTTATTTAAATATTATGCTATTATATAATATTAAGTTGTAAACTATTGATTCTTCATTTCATCAGTCTCAATTCCATCAATGCCATCTTTTTCTTTAAGTGTTCTCAAATATTCATGGCATTATTTCATTGCTTTTAAAGTATTCAGATTGCAAGGTTCTAGTGTATCTGTACAGCTGTACATGGATCATAAAATTTTGAAACTGCAAAATGTCAGCATTAAAACAACAAAAAAAAGAGATAATCTGATAAGAAAAACATTTAGAAAGCAATAATTTATAGAAAAAAAAGAATAACAAAAAACCAACTTGAGTGTACTTAGTTGGTTACTTAGTGAACCTTGTATCTTTAATTACTAGCTGTGCTGAAAGGAATGGACTTTATTTTGCCAATAAAATTAAAATAATTCAGAGAATTATAACTCAGTTCAAATCTATAATTTTCCTGGGTTTTATAAATGCAGCCATTAAGCTGCTAGAGTGACTGACTGACTACCTGATAGATAACATTTTCTTTCAGCTTTATTATTTTTAGCTTTATGGCTGATCCCTAAAGGTATATATTCATCTATGGTCCATGGGAGAATGACGTGATTTTATAAAGTATTCATCAAAGTTGATTCACTTCTTCATAACACTAATTCAATTCTTCAACTTTGAAAAAATCTACTCAGTAATCTGGAAACTGAAGGCTGAATGAAAAAGGAGAGAAGTGTTCTAAAAGAATAAGATGCGTAAAACTTTTCAGAAAAATAGAATTAAGCAGAAATTGTGAAGTCATTATGTTAAAATTCTTCACATTTTGGTATAATAATAATACATTATCACATCATTATTATAAAATATTTTTTAATTACTATTTTTTCTGACATCATACAATTCAAGCATTTTTAGTACAGCAACTTACATGAGAAATTTATGAAAAATGGAAAAAAATCCAGTTTTAATGACAATTTCACTTCCTCAATTCAAAGGAAAATAGGAAGAAATTCCTACATTTCCCTGGTTTTCTCTCTCTGGATTATTTTTGGGTTTTTTAGTTATGGTATTGTGAGCAGCCCTTTACTTGCCCAGTACTGTTGGCCATGGGCTAAGAAATGAAAGGAATGCAGATAGAAATTGCAGTCTTGGATGTAATTGCAATTGCACTGTTCCATTGAATGTCTTCTGTAGTAGTCACTTCTGTGAGAATGTACAAACAGTCAATCTTTCTATAAATGTCTGCAAACATTAAGAGGAGTTTATGATATAAATATTTTCTCAGTGAGAGGTACCAGAAAGAGAAATTACAAAGCTAAATTACTATAGCCCTTACCTGAGTAGAGCTGAGTTATATGGTTCTATAAAAACTATGGTACTATCAGGACTGTAATATTTTCATTATCTAATCCAGTATAGTCATCACGGTATGGCACTATGCTATATATGGGGAGTCTGAGAAAGAGAGATATTGCTGGAACCCCACCCTGCCTTTCCTATCAGACGTGCCAAGCAGACAGAACACCATGAAAAGGATTCCCTGCTCTCACTCTGTTCCACTTGGCTGAATGCGGTGACTTAAGGGGAGAATGGTGACAAGTTCCTGCCCAGTCCTGCAGGTGCATCTGTTCTGTGACTACCGCGCTGTCACAGGTGCCCTTGCAGAACAGGCAGGGGAGGTGCTGATCTCCCCTCTCTGCTCATTTGCAATAGGGCACAAGAAAATGGAACGAAACCGTGTCAAGGGAAGCTCAGATTAGATGTTAGGAAAGGGTTCTTCGTTGAGAGATTGGTCAGTCACTGGAACAGGCTTGCCAGGAAAGTGTGAGTGTCTTGAATGCTTCTCTTAGTCATATGGTTTAGTTTTAGATAGTCCTACAAGAAGCAGGAAGTTGGACTTGATGATCCTTATGGGTCTTTTCCAACCCAGTATTTTATATAATTTCATGATAGAATTATCCATTAAAAATACATCAGTATTTGTATAGAATGCCTTGCACTCCTGCTACTATTGGTACATCCAAGTTCAGTAGTTCACTATCAATCAATTGTGAAGGCTGTACCACTAGACAGACACAAACATACCCAAACAGTGTTTTTTAAGATATCAGTTTATTCAAACCAACTGCATAGATAAAGATCCTTATATATAAAAGTAGGATTGGTGAGTGGCAATAGTAAAATGGGGTGAAAAGCAAAATAAAATACATGCCACTTTCACTATCAAAGGTGAAAGAGGACCTTGTGCAGATAGATAGTGCAGATAGAGATCAGATGTCATGCTTCTTACTGGAGGGCACAACACTGGAACAATTCTCTTTGTTCATTGTTTCCAATTCCTGTGAAGGTTGTCATGAATATGTATTTTCACCACACAAGCAATGTTTTATAGATAATCAATATTTGTTCTTTTTTTTCTTTGTTACACTTTTAATCCATACCAGTCTTTAATATGACTAGTAACTTAAAACTTGTACGCGTGCCTTGTGTTTATGTTATGCTGGGACTGTGTTCTCAAAATCTTGGCCATCACTTGGTGATTGCATTATCTGTCCTGGTACAGAATATCAATGTTTCAAATGATCTTAATATTAGCTCTACTTTAAGAAAGTGTCAAAAAACCCCCCAAACGTCAACTATTCTGCAGTTTTGCCACTGTGTTGTCTATTCCTACATATCTGTACTGCAGCCACAATGGTGAGGTACTCATATGAACCTTGCATGCACTTACCTGGATATCAGAAAGGAGACAAATATGGTATCACATCATATAAAGGAAAAAATGAAATGCTCATGTACCAAAAACTTGGAGTGATTGAAATCTTTGCACCCTTGGAGTACAGAGTTTGCTCCATCCTGAAGTTCCCTGTACTAGAAGGAACAATAAGATGATCAGGAAGTCAGAAAAACACTATTTAGTCTTTATCTACTCCATATACCTCCATCCATAAGGTATCAAATCATGATGTAGCCTCTTTTAGACCACAAACAGCAGTTTTGATTTCTTCCTCCGGCTGTGGTACTAACCAGATGGACACCTGAGAATATGGCTATTTCTATTATCAAATAGAGTGTCTTTACAAAGGCCCATAAAATCTTTGTTGTCTTGTTCAGCTTTCTTCTGTTGCTCATTAAACATAGAAAAGGCAGACATAAATGGGCCAACTTCAGGATCTTGCAGCTGGGTCGATGTCCTAGAAGACAACTTATTCTCCTGAAGTCTTTGTACTGATTACTGGATATTTCATCTTCTTTCACTTTTTCCTTCCCTTACTTTCAGAGTTTATGACCCAGAATATTCTTATGGTTTTGACGACAGTCTTCTGCTCTGTCTATCATATTTTTTACCTACCTCTTTCTGCTCATTTGGAGATTTCTTTTCAGAGCTGCAGATAGTCTATTTTCCTCTAGATGGATTTTCCGGTGGATTTTGCCCATTAGTGTATTTTAAAAAAGTTTTCAGGACTTTCTATTTAGATGTCTTTTTATACATTTCTATATCTTCACAGCCTATATATTCTCTAATCATTCCTTTTCCATATTGGATCTTGTAACTTTTCTGCTTCTAAATTAGGGATATCAATATATGCTTCAGAAGACATTACCTGATTCTGAGTTTACATGTGATATATAGGGTGCCCTGTTGGCCTGTCATCTGTACCTCTTGTTATATGTTTTTCTTTCTCTTTAGACAGCAGTTAGAGCTGCTTAACTTTCTGCCTTGGCTTCTCATATACTCCCTCATTAGTGCTGTTAACCAATTCCCAATGCTTCGTCCTCTCTGCCATGGAATTTGTCTTAAAAAACTTCCTTCAGGTTTCCTACTAAGAAAGATATTTTAAAATCTTTTTTACATAAAAAGTTCTCTCAACAAACCCTTTTGCATCTTCTGACTTTAGTAGTTTCAAAAACCCAAATTATGATTTTTAAAATTTTTTTACTAAGTTTTATTTCACTCTGCACACAAATCCTGCCCTAAGGAGATGGAACAAAATGTCTTAAAAGAACAAAAAAAATCCAAAGTGAAAAGTCCCCAAGATAAAACATTATTTTTCCTTAAAAAGGACATCTTCAAAGAATTGAAATTATCCACTCCTGTGCTTGTTTACAACTTAGTGTTTTCTAAGTTACAGGACTATCATGTAGTCAAAGATCTTTCTGACCTTGAGTTCTCTGAACATGCAGCCCTTTTCAGTTCTTTTCTGTATTCTGCAGCTTGAAATAGATTATTTCAGAGGAAAATATGTGTCATTATTTCCAGGGAATGTAGGTGTCATTATTTCCCACCTTTTCCACTAGAAAGAGCAGAAAATTTTTGTTAATTTGGCTTGTTATTTGTATGGATAATTTACTATGGAGAGTACTTGCTCTAGTTAAATATATAACTCAGCTGGAAGCAAAGAAAACAAAATCTAAGTTTAGAATCCAGCTCCACAGTGGATATTTTCTGGATTTCTTTTCCTAGATAATTATTTCCAATGATTTTTATCTAATATGTATGCATCATAAATGAATTGTGAGGTCAAAGTCATTAATACTTGTATTGTGTTTGAAGATGCTTGCAGAAAATATCAGCAAGGGCCAAATATATTAATTACTGTTATAGTCCTAGACCCTAGGGAAAGTCAAACACTATAATTAAAGTTATAATTAAAATATGCCTTCTGAGAACTACAATAATCTGACAAAAGAATGGCCAAGTTTACCACTGTTGAGTTCTAGTTGATGGTGTAGTAAAATAGGCAATTATGCAAGCAGAAATTAACAGAATTCACTGGTGTGTTATTAATATTATAGATGGTGCCATATTAACAGATTCATAGAATGGTTTGAGTTGGAAGGGACCTTAAAGATCTAGTTCCAAGCCCTCTGCTGTGGCAGGGATTCCACCCACTGACCACGTTGCTCAGAACCCCATCCAAGCTGGTCTTGGACACTGCCAAGGATGGGACATTCACAGCTTCTCTGGGAAACCTGTTGCAGTGCCTCACCACCCTCACAGTAAAGAATTTCTTCTTTATATCTGATCTAAACCTGGTCTCTTTCATTTTGAAGCCACTTCCCCTTGTCCTGTCACTACATGCCCTATTAAAATGTCCATCTCCATCTCTCCCGTATGTTATCACTGTCTCCTTTATGCGCTTATATAGTTCAGATTAGGCTTTAAATTCTGAAGGTCTAAGACCAACTTCATCAGAAGCAAACTGTGACTATGTAAAAGACAGAGCAAGACCTAGACCATAGGTGATCCCTATACTGTAGGTTTAATCCCTGGCACAACTGATCATTTTCAATGCCTTTGGATTTTTGGTCCAGGTTTCAAACCAGAATCAACACATTTGTTTTATTGAGCATTGGTCTTCAGTGTACTGAAGCAAAGCAAAACCAGCTGGTGGTTTGACAGCTGATGTGCACAATGTGACTGATACACTGGTAGCACTACTCCTGTTCACACGGCTTCTGTCAGATTTTTAATAAGAGTTGCTGATCCCCCTGCAGAAGCCTAGAGAGCACATCTCTTTTCCTCTCATAGCAAGGACCAAGATCAAAGGGGAGTTCTGCATCCTGAATGGCACTTGAAAGTGTTGCAGTGCCCTTGCACTTCTCCTGCCAGCTACCTGACCTGGTAGGCAAAGAGCTGAGGTAACATTAAAAAGTAAAGTTCATCCTTACCACATTGTGGTAGTGGAGCATACATTGTCCTGATCATAACCCATCAATTGCACTGTGTGATAGTGATGAAATTAAGGACCACAAGTCTCTTTCCACAGACTTTAAAGGGAATAGGGGAAAATCTGCAGTTTTCAGAAGTTTCTGATAGGGTTTTTTTGGGTGTGCATATGCAGCCATGTTCATTCCAGGTAGAGAGAAGCACAGAAGATATAATTAGCTCTGTTTCATGTGCATGTGCACTGAAATAGTATTAATTAATAGATATTCATTATGACACTCAAATAAGATAGCAGCAACTGTTAGACACATATTATTACATTAAAATACATTTTAAATGGATTTTTTAATATATTTTAAAGTTATTAAGCATGCTCTTCAGTTCCCTTACAAATTATTCTTCAAAGTTGATTCTCCATATATTTTTTATTATAAAATTAAATAAAAGTCTCATACGCTAGACCTATTAATAGATACGTCTAATTTCACAAATGAAGGAAATGTGAAAACTAGAAAAAAAGAAATTATTCAATTACATGTAATAGAGACAAAGTATTTACTTTCACAGATTTACAATGTCGAAGTTTCTCATTAATACATCATGTTGTTGAGACAGATGTCTTGATTATGAGTGTTCTCTCTTTTTATGGGTATGAAATGGAGTTGTAACCTTTACTTGTACAATTCCATGTTGGTCAGTGTGCTCAGTGGCCTGAGGGTTTTTTGCCTTTTTTTTTAAACTTGCAGCACTTCAGTTATTGAACATGATTTGTCTTATCCTTCTTTTACACAACTGCTATTTCAATGAAAGTGTTCTTTAGGAAAAAATATTTTAGCACTGCAGTTCCTCTATAGTAGGATGATCCAAGAGTGTATTTCAGAATCAAGACAACACTCTTCAGAACTTAAGTATATTAAACAGAAAGGCCTCATTACGTTTTAACAGAATAGTTATACAGACATATATCAACACATGGAGTTCAGTGTGGCTGAAGACAAGAGACATTTCTGAATAAAAAAGAGATAAAGTTTTTAGAACAGACCTATCATCCCCACATTCTTATTTTTTTAAAATGTTCAGATTTTCAGATTCAGGTATATTCTAGATGGTTACTAAATGAATTTTTTATGCAGTAGAAAGTTATTTTATCTTCATTCCTTTATACTTATGTAACAATTTTTTATCTTTTAAAATTTTCTTTTGTGTTTGGGGTTTTTCTCTGTTAAATTTGTGATTCACTCCATTTTAATGTGGAATAATATAACCAGAAATACGCTCATTTTGCCTCTTTATGAGATGCCAGTCCTTTTAGGGACTCACTGAAACAAGTATTTCTATTCTCTAGAAGTTGAAAACTGAACATTTCTGAGAACTCACCTCTGTTTCAATAGTTAGGCACATGCGTATTCCCTTGATATTGGTGCTATGATTAAACAATTTACCTGTAGAAAGCAGATTTATTGTCATGACAGGAAATCCCAAATAAATGGAGAAATAGCATTTACTTTTACTTATTTTTCAATGAATGTTAGAATAAATATGAAGTGTAGACCGACAATGAGAGGGAGTAAAGAGTGCCAAGAGTCCTGGATTTAAAGGTGTTTTTTTCATGTTTGGCAATATTTGGTGGGAAAAAGAATTTTGAAAGAATTGGGATAAAAGAAGAAACAAGATTTAAAGTCTTCTAATCCTCAGATTAGCCCATGGCTAGCCAGTTACATGCATATGATGAGTGTTTGGGGGTTTTCTTCAATTCTTTCCTATATACTTATTATCTGCACTTTATGGATGCACAGTAGGGGAGATCCTTGTTAATTGTTTATTTCTGTGATGGAAGAGTGAACAGGGTGTAGAAAATAATTTGAGGAAAAGCTGCCAGTGATAATGGCAAACATTTCATGTTTTGAAGGACTGGTACATGCTGCTAAAATTTAGAGAAGATCTTTAAGGTTAGGAAATTTCTGTGATCTAAAGAATCAGCAGATTTCAAAGTTCGTACGACAATGTTTCTTCTGGTAGTATCTATCTACAGTAACACTTGGAAAACAGAGAGAACTGACGACTTGTTTTTCACAATGACCTTCCAATGATTTTTTTCTGTCATGTTCCTGCATGTGTAGCTTCATATCATCCTGATATCATTGAAAAAAATAAAATAAAGTACAAAAAAAAACAAAAAAAAACAAATCACAGAACACCCCAAACCCATTCTAGGCAATGAAAAGCAGGTATTTATTGCAATAAAAACAAATGTCTTCTGCAAAGAGAATGTGAATACACAAAATTATTGTAGCTAGGTAAGGATAAGAATTAAGCTCAGACCTAGCTATTGCTTATATTTTCTAGTTAAATCTTAATCATATTTGTGTGATTAGTGAAGTTGATTTTCAATTTATGTAGCAGGAGACAAAAAATAAGGAAGAATGTACCTAATGTTGACTAAAAGATCACAAATATATTTGGAAAATCCAATTGATATTAGCTGAAATTTTCTTTGGTGTCTTTTGGAATGGAAATTGATGCTCTGAGACCTCCACACAGTGTCATGTGCAATTAAGTTGGCTTTGGATGTTTCAGGTACTTCTGTGGTCCAAGTTACAGCTACTGATGCTGATGACCCTTCATATGGAAACAGTGCCAGAATAATTTACAGCATACTTCAAGGGCAGCCATATTTCTCTGTGGAACCAGAAACAGGTCATGAAAATTTTCATTATTTTCCTTCACTATAAATTTTAAACTTTTTCTTTCATTTAAAAGACCTTAGATCACCTAAAAAAAAAAAAAAACATTAAAAATTAACTGAAATGAAAGAGCATTTCTTGCTTTTCTCTCATGATTTTTAACTTTTATAATACATATAAAAACTCAAGACATCTGAAGTTATGAAGTAAAAGTAATTTTACAGTGGTACTATTTATAGCTTAAGAATTAAATAGCATTTATGATAAAGGCAAGAATAAGAGTGGTTTTTTCCTTAGAAAATATTGTTCTCTTTTTTCCTAATGATTCTGCTTGGATTAATAAAAGGTGTTCTTTCTCCTAAACCTTGTGCATAAATATCTTGAATCATTTTAACATGAAACTGGAAAGGGACTTGTGATGTAGAACAAGTATTCAACCAAGACATAGCCTGTAATAAAGACTACTATAATTATAAGACTACAATAAAACTTACAGACAGAAATTCGTTTGAAAACATTAAATGAATATTTTAGAGATTTATTTCAAGACTAATATAAAAAAAATGAAGCAGATAGCTGCACATAAGCAACAAATACATTATTAGCGATTTTGTTTTCCAATTTATTTCTTTTAGGCATCATCAGGACTGCGCTGCCAAACATGAACAGAGAAAACAGGGAGCAATACCAAGTAGTTATCCAGGCAAAGGACATGGGAGGCCAGATGGGTGGATTATCAGGGACCACCATCGTGAACATCACTTTGACCGATGTCAACGACAATCCACCTCGCTTCCCCCAGAGTAAGCTGCATTTAATAGTCGACTTGTGCTGTAAGAGTTAAGCAATCACCATCTGGTTTAATTTAGAGTAAATCTAGATTATGGGGCACACATAAACAAAAGGCTTACGTGCTGATTATTATTATTAAAGCTGTATATTAAATGTTACAGCATTTTTTTTTTGTTAGAAAACAGTTACATGATCAAATATAACTTCAGTAAACCTGGAATTCCTTCCAGTAATATGGGGAGCAATAGTAGGTGGACTCATAAGAGCATTAGAGCAATGTTTTTGCTTTCCTTACCTATTGCTTAAATCCTACATGCTCTCCCACTGGAGAATAAAACATGTTGTAATTCGAGATACGCAGAAATGTTTGAATTGAACTATCTGCTTAAGTATTTAATCAGAAGAATGTGGAAAAGAAATTACGCAAAGGGAATCAGACAGATTTGTACATTTTCAACGACAAAACTACAAAACAACATAGAAATTTTCCCAAATTAAAGTAAATAGCATTTAACTTTTTTAAGGTTTTTTACAGCTTTACTGAAGGTTTTTATAATGATTTTTGCCTTTTGATAATACAGCTGTCAAGACTTTGTGTCCTCAAACCAAAATGCAAAAAATGTTCTTGGTTTCTATCTAATATGGAAATATTAAACTATGTAGCATCAAACTTGTAACAGTTAAGTATTTAAAATACATTTGAAGCTTTTTGCATAAATTGAAGCTGCAATATTTGCAGGATGATTTAGATTTACTTAATACATAAAGGATTTAGAGTATCCTCACAACACATTTTATACACTATATAATTCTACTCAATCCAGTCATCACTGATGCACTTTTCTTGATCAAAATAACAGAATCAGCTTCAAATTATGCTCTTTACAGCACAACTGGAGTACATAATTATGTTCAATTTAATATTGCACTTAATATATATGTGTTCAGCTGTTTATCAGCATGTCATTTCATATACACACCTGAAATAAAAAAGTCATGCACCATTGAGTAAGTAGAATTGGTGCATTTCCACAAAGGTTGTATTTGGAACAGAATTTATTGTTATTTTATCATTTTAGTTTCTTCATTTTTCCACATTTTTTAAAAATTATTTTGATTGTTTCCATTTTTATATAGAAGTATACGGTATTTCCACTGTTGTATAGGAGGGGGATGCTCTATAACTCCTCTCTGGACATACTGAAAATACTGTTCAAAGAGGTGTCATGTTCAAAGCCTTACAGAAAAAAAAAACCAAAACAAACAGTTAAGATAGCATAAAAGCTTCAAAAGTGCATATTTATACTTTTTTCTCTTTTCTCTGGTTTCTGAAACAGTTTGTTAAATTAGAAGTTAGAATGATGCAATCAACTTTCTAGACCATTTTAGTGAGGCTTTTCTGGGAGTCCAAAATAAAATTTGAATGAGAGAAGGATTTGATACAGCATCTCTGCATTTTTCTTCAATGTCAGTTTAAATCAGATGTGTCATTTGCTTTAAAGAAACTTAATTTTACTCTCATGGGCTTTTGTTATTGTTGTTTGATTTTTCTCTCTACTTTCTCTCTGCCAATTTCTTTGTTAAATATAAATGCATGTTTCATTGGAGATGAAAACTAAAACATTTATAAAGATGACACGTTTTACTAGATACATGAAAGTAAAAATAGCTATTGACTTTAAAAAAAAATATATTTAATCTCAGAATGGAAATAGACATTATAATGATTCATGATTTTAACAGAGTTCAATGAGACTGCTGGAATTGAAACTGATTAAGTTAAATTATTCTTCTTCTATTCCATTAATAACAAAAACAGATGTATTAGGTTAATGAAACAATAATATTCATATCAGATTTATAAATTACCAGACTAAGCATTAGAATGCCTGTTCTGTTTCCACAGGACTCAACATATTACAGATATATGTTTCAATAAAATGTTTAATACCAGCTTAAATGTCTCCCGCAAGAAACTCATATCCAAATTGTGGAAAATTCGACATAATGTATTGTATCATACTTTCAAAAAAAAAATAGAAATAAAATATAGAAGAATCCCTAATTGCTCTATTGTTACATTATGAAGCAAGGATTCTTCAGAATATTTTTCTCTTCTTAAAAATACTAAGACTCACATAGATAACAGTGGTGATGAGATTGAAAACTTTTTCAAGGTGCTACAGAAAGGTCTTCAAAAACCTCAGACACTGGATCTCTGTGTCAACTGTAATATTTCAAGTGCTCTCATAAGTAAGGAGATAGTGTTGATCAGTGATAAAGGGAAAATGCAATTTATGGACTTAGAAACCTGAGTCCAAATGAAACTCAGCACTTGAATTTTGACAGCCCATGTGTCCTATGAGACTAGACCCTCTAGTACTTTATAATATTTGCCTTTACATTATATACTTATTCAGGAGTGAATGGGAAGAAAGGTAAACAGAAAAATAAGATTGGTTTTTCATTCTTTATGACTGACTGAAGTATTCACAATCCCAAGTGTGTAGACTTTAATCCTTGAGCTGATTTCTGCTCTCCTTAGTATATGGAAAAGTATTCCTTTCCTTGATCCTCCCATTTCTTTTCCTGACAGACAAATGAAAGGACATCATTCACTGGAGTAAATGCAAGAGCAAACTGCTTTCCTTTAGAAGAGAGAAATAAGATTGGCAGCAGAGTTTTGCAAGGATGCTTCTACTTTGGTGTACTTTGTATTCTGATACAGTGTCTAAAGCTGCACTGCACCACATATTTAGTCAATGCATTAAAAATCTTCAGTGACAAAAATAATAAAATGAAGCATCTCAAACCATGGTGGAAATTTATAGAAATGGATAGGTTAGATTAAAAATTATCTTTTAGATGATAAATTTCTGGTTATTTTCCTTCTCTGTTTCCATTTCCTTATTAACAATTCATGATATGAGCACTTAACCACTTTGTGGACTAAATTAATAACTTGGGTATTGCACTGGGAGTCAAAGTAGCATCCACAAGGCATAGCTTAGGGATGTAGTTTTAAGCGCTGAAGAAAAAAAAATGTGGGGAGTAGTTGACACCTCATAAAAATAATTATAACATATAAAAATTGAGGATTTAAAAAAAAAGCAGTCTTTCACCATAGTCTCCTATAGTACTGCTTAAGTACTAAAATTGAGCTAATTTTTTCTTTTGCTTTTTTTTAACCATTAGGTGGTTACAGAGATATTCTCTACTAGTGAAGTACACAGGTTTAGATATTACAGAAAGATAATGAAAATGTTAGAGAAAATGCAGGATAAAGTACTCAATTGAAGATCAAAATGTGATTGAGCAAAAATAAACACATACAGAATGTAGGGCGTGCATGGCCATAAAGAACTAATTCTGCTGCTATATTCAGTTTCATATTAAAATCTTCTTAAGTAAAATTATATGAAGAAATTAAATTTCAATATTTCCATGTTTTTCATTCAACTTTTTATTGCAAATTAAATGTGAATGTTTTTTTTTTTCTTTTTGTATTTTTGGTTTTTTGAGGTTTGTCAAAGGGGAACATAATAACATGATAGAACAGAAAAAAAAAACGCCGTAGAAGCAGAAAAAAAAATCTCAAATGACCCATAAATAATAAGAGGGTTTTTTTGTAGTGAGTGTGACTCTGTAGCTTGAAATAAACCAATATTCCTCAAATGATTCATGCTTTCCTGAGATATGATAACATCATGTTACCAGTGACCTTCTCATACAACCTTGCCAATTTCTCCTCATGATTCTTCTTGATTGCACAAAAACTAATACTCTCTTAATGGACTTTTCTGTACTACTTATTTGTAGTACAGGCAATGTATGTATATGTTGCTTTTTCTGTAGCCTGTTCAACTTTTTACTGTTGTGGTTGCCTCTTTTCACCATTTCCACTTTTGCGCTATTTCAAGCGTACTCCTGACTCCTGTAACTTACATACTCTCTAAGTAGAACAGAAGATCTTGGAAAACTTAACTAAAGCCATAGGAGAAATGTTTTCCAAGAGAGATTTGATGAATTCACTTTCATCTTTGGAATGACAACTGTAGATGTATTAATTTGAAAATATTTTTTTGTCAGAATCCTTCACAGCACATTATGTCCTCCACATGTTTTTCTAGCTTATATTTCAACAGATGGGATTAAATATTTCAACCTTTATTTGCAGTTTTCACACTAAGGCTAGGACATAGAATGCTAAAATATATGGTAAGATACTTATTTCAATTTACTGCAGCATGTCTGAATTATGACAGTTTTATTCCTATGTATTTCATCAGCTGTATGACACTACCATAAAGGGATATAACGGAGATAAGAAAAGTAGCACAAACCAAGAATTGCAATATTCATAAGCCTGTTTATGTATGAATTAACTGCTTTAACAAGTATAGACACAATTTTTGCTCGTAAACTTTTAAAACATCTCCCCCTGCATTAATGTGTTCTTCAAATTTATTTAGTATAATATCTTACTATCTAATTTTGAAAGCTGAAATGTCAGTGTGTTGCGTAGAATTGGCCAGCAAAATCAAGGAATTCTATTCTTGTTATTGCTTCCATGATAAAATACATGTTAAATATAGCTCAAAGACATTAAGATTAAGATCAAAGATATTATTATATTACCCCTTAGATATTAAGGGGAAAAAAGAGAGTGAAACCTGGCAAGACCACAAAGCAGCCTTCCCAGATGATATTTCAGGAATGAAAGAAAAATGAAGACAAGAAAATTACAAGGGAAAGAAAGGCAAGAAGAGTGCAGATATAGCTGAATCTTCTCTGAGATAGAATAAGGGTCTTTCTCAACCCTACTTTTCTGTCAATGTGTTTTTCTACAATTTTGTTTTCAGTCTTCTATATAAAGCTTTTCACTGGATAGTTCTCTGCCTGTTATTTTGTCCATTGTCTCTGTATTAAATGGCAAGTTCTCTAGAATAAAAAATGCACAAAATTATGTTATCAGCTGTTGTGTCACACTGTTACTTCATGCATGTGTACTGGTTTGTGGGGATCCTGAATGGTTCTTTGTCTCTTTGACAGGCACCATCCATCTCCGCATTCCTGAGTCCTCCCCAGTTGGGACAGCCATCGGCAGCGTTAAAGCCACAGATGCGGACACTGGAAAAAATGCAGAAGTAGAGTACAGAATTATAGATGGTGATGGGACCGATATGTTTGATATTGTGACACAGAAGGACACACAGGAAGGCATCATCACTGTGCGAAAGGTGTCTTTTAACAGCATTCACTAAATGAGTTCGATGTCAATGTTATGTCACAAACATTCATTGCTTCCATCATGTGATAACACATGCTAATTGCTTAACATTTGCAAGCATCCCCCATCCGTGATTGAAAGGTACTATTTTCTTTTAAGATGAAATGGAAATAAAAGGTGGTTTAAATAAAAATAAAATAAGATGCAGCATAGGTTTAAAGCATTGTTGTCATCAAAGTATGAAAAAGTGGACCAGCCCCAAAGTGTAAGCACTAATTATCTCTGTGATTTCAAATGCAGATTTCTTAGGTATTTCTTAGGAAACCTGTTTTCTTCAGCAAGCAATCAGCAGTTCACTCACTAACGAGAGACACAGATTTTCCTCCTCTGTGAGAGTCTCATCTACTTGGGTGAGATGAGATCCGTATGCCAGAACACAGACATGAGTTGCAAGCTATATGGTTTTGTTCCTGTTTCCGATGTATGAGAGGGCTGCACATGAGGAATTTGTATATAATGAAGGTGTTCCTGTTCCAGAGCTAGCTTTAATTCTGCCCTCTGTGTTGCATTGTCAGACCACTTCCAGATGCTTGTCTTCCAAGTCTAAGATCTCATAAGTAGAAGTGTCACTCCTACTCCTCAAAAATTTCCCTTCCAGAAGCCCCTTGGTTCTTGTCTTTGGGACTTTGAGATGAACTCCGAAGATTTCAGGCACCATTTTTAACACAAAGCTCTGTTTATATCAGCTTTCCAAACAAAATCCTTAAGCATACAATAATGAAATAAACAGTGGTATAAAGATACCTCCACATCTCTTTATAATGGCAACCAAGGAACAGAGATCTGCAAAGAGGATTCCTTATTAATTTCTATGTTTTATGGTGTTCATAGTCAGTGTAGTTGTTTATTTGGGATTTTTTTTTTTTTAGAAACAAATTTTAGGTCTTATATTTTTTCTTTTCCTACTTTGTGAAGGCTTCTCTCGAGATGCTCTTTTCTTACTTGCTTCAGATTTTCACACAGACTATTATATTAAATCAATAGCGTCTTGAAAAAAAAAGTCTAGCAGCTGAATCATGCATAAAAAATTTCCTAAATTATAATACAGCAATTCCAAAAATGTCAATAAATACTAATGAGCAAGATCTTCTGATTTTGTCATTAACAGTCTGACAGAATTTGCATTTTTCAGGATGCTTTGTCAGTCATGAATAAGTAGTTTATGCAATACCATAGACAACAGCACTAACAAGCAAGGAAGGAGATGAGAATGCTTAGTTCATTGATTCATTAAAATAGTCTCTTTTTATTATTATTATTGTTTATCCACTTTGATTGTAATTTCTGTTTTCAGTGGTGAATAACTACAAATAACTTGTGTTACTTTACAAAGCCTGTAAGTTATTAAGTCTGAATTTATTATGTGCTTTAAAAGAACTTTTTCTATACAAATTTTTCTATATAATTTCTCACAGACAAAATAATTGATTTTCCACAATTTCATATATTTAGGCAAGAGCTTTGTTCATTACTGCTGATGTGCTGGAATGCCTGTATACTCCACAGGTTTCATATCCATGTTCTGCACTGTAGCTGGACAAGATGTCTAAATTGGAAGTGAATGTTGAAGTAACAAGTTTACATATTCATGGTGCACATTCCACCAGATTACACCAATTAGAATAAACCAGGAGTAGCATGTCTTCTTTGCTTTTAGGATTGAAGCCAGTGTCCCTTAACAGATGAATTATACACTTCACAGACACAGCAATAGCCTCAGATATAGGTTAAATAGTTGCATCTCTCAGTTGTATTCATAGATACTCTGCTCTGACTATTTTTTTGAAGTAAGTCTGGGGCAGTGGGGAAACTCATTCTTTCACTGGACTGCATCTTTCTGCTTTTGAATAGTGTATTTAAATATCCAACCTGTCATTTTGGCATCTTTAATGAACATTAATTAGTATTTAAAAGCAGCTAGGCAGAAAAAAATAAGTCATCAACCACCCATTTTGATGAATGAAAACCACCAGTTTTATATCTCTTTGAGAATCTGTGGGAGTTAATAAAGTCTTCTTTGTGTCAGAAAGGTAGATTTCCAGCTTGCTCATTTCCTTAGAATCATTAATTAGCTAACACTTTTTATCTATGACAGCTAGAAAAATTTGAAGGAATAGAATTATTTTCTATCCGAAATGATTTCTAATTATAACCATGAACTGTTCCTCTTTCCATTTTAAAAAGGAACTGCTGACAAAAATGTCAAATATATTTTCAAAAAAATCCCCCTCTGATGTTGGATTCATTAAATTAAATGAAAAGGGACAAGATTAAACTGTACTGTTTCTCTAGATATAGAGAGCTTTGACACATACACTTTCCTCAAAAGACACCTAAAACATTCCTGATATTTAAGGCCAGCTATATAGGCTTGACAATAAGAATACTCTGGCCATTTTGGTTATCCAGGAGTTTACAGAATTTCCAATGAAATATTAGTGTTGAATACCTTGTTCTGGAATGTCTGTATTTCCAGTCAGAATCTCAGGCATTATAGATGGTAATATGATAGTTTTAAATCTATATTCTTGTGAAACAGCTGCAAAATTCCCTGAATAATTGGTTATTTGCACTGAAAGTATTTTTGTCATTCATGCTGGGAGAATTTAGCTAATATTTAGGAAAAGATACTTCTTCTAAAAACAATGGTTATCTCTTATTAGACAAAGTGACTCCTGTGGTGGGGAAAATACTAATTATGTTGGTGGTCCCACAGTGCAGGGCAGGATCTGATAAGGCTTAAGTCCTCTTCAGTTTCCATTATGTACATTTGTCAATATGTAAATCTAATTTAACAAAATTTATCACAATTTTCATTTTTAGCCACTGGACTATGAAACAAGGCGACTATATACTTTGAAAGTAGAAGCTGAAAATACCCATGTGGATCCCCGTTTCTATTACCTTGGACCTTTCAAAGACACAATTATTGTGAAAATCTCTGTAGAAGATGTAGATGAACCTCCTGTTTTCAGCAGGTCTTCTTACCTTTTCGAGGTGCATGAAGATATTGAGTTGGGGACAATAATAGGAACGGTAATGGCACGGGATCCTGATTCTGCTTCAAATCCAATAAGGTAATGTGTCTGTAAACACATTATTTGCTAAAGAAATTAAGATAAATACAACATTAATTTCATATAGAGTTTTTTTCTGTTATTTATTAGTGTCCTAAAGATTGACAGAATTGAGAATGCTGCTATCTGTAAACTTACAAACATGCCAGGCAACAGCAATTTACTTGCACACAAGAGGCACAAAATATTTTCCAGTGCCTCAGTTCACAGAAAACTTGATTTCAAGAGAGCCCATCAGGATTGTTTCTTGCTTCGTGCTGTGAAAAGCTTTTAGAGTGTTGATGAAACAAGTTCTAGTTTTCAATAAAACTAACCTCATGTATGAAGTAAAATGAAATGCTTATCATATAAGCCAAGTAGTCTTAAATGCAATTTCTCTAGAAAATGGCAGTTTGTTTTATTTCAGTGAAGAGTAAGCTAGTTGTAAAAAAACAAAAAACTTTCCAGTAAGTCTTTATTGCACTATCAGAAGTTTACAGTTTTGTCTGTTTTGATTGCCTCTTTTTGTTGTTTTTATATTCATTTTGGTGCTGACTTGTTTATTGGGGTTTTATTTATTTGTCTTTCATATTAACTACAATTGTGTGTGGTGGAGTGAGCAAACAAACAGCCACCAAAACTGTAGAGATGTTATTTTCATCAAACAGTATTTTTTTATTTGGCTCAATTTAGTTAAGGACTGTAAGTGAAACCAGATGCACTTGATGAACAGTTTAGATCACTCAAAAATTTTCATAGAAACATAAAAATTTGTTTCTATTGCACTATACAAGTGTACTATATAACTTTATAAAAAATTTGGCCCAATTCTGACACATATTCTGATAATCATTCCGTACTTCTGTAGGCAAAATCCTGCATTTATTCCACATCAAAGGTTCAATTCTAATTTGAAGGTAATGTTAAATATATTAAAAAAAAAAAAAAAATTAGGAAAGAGAAATTTTCTGATATTAGTTTGACACCATCATATCATGTTGGTGGATATCTTGCCTGCCTGGAGTAAAACAATTATAGAAATTTAGAAGCTCCTTTAACATTTATGTACAAAAGTGAAAGTTCTGCAGGTGAACTTATTTTTATACAGGTTTTTTTATCTTGATCTCTAGTGAACTAATACATCCTAAATAGTAGAAGCTGAGCTTATAGCAATACTTTTGAGCAGCTTGTAAATTAACTGTCAGTCTCAGTCTGAAGAAACAGTATATCAAAGACCATTTTCCTTTCAGGATTAAATTAATTCTTTAAATAGTATATTGAAATTCTGTTTTTTTTAAAATAATTCTCCTATATTCTTGTAAAAGTGCCAATTATCAAATATTCCACGATTATATCACATTTTTAAAATTCAAATTTTAATTTCTTATTCTATAGAGCTAACTTTCAGAATTTTCAGAAGCATTTATAGAAACTAATTTATGTTTTTTCAAAACTAACCTTTGTAATGTAGAACATAAAACCTGTGCTGACTTGTGAAATACGTATTTTCTTTGACTTTCTATAATTTTGATGATACTTTCTATAATTTCTTTTTCATATTTAGGTTTTCTCTGGATCGTCACACTGACCTTGACAGGATATTTAACATCCATTCTGGAAATGGGTCTATCTATACTTCTAAGCCACTTGACCGTGAGATATCCCAATGGCACAATCTTAGTGTTATAGCAGCTGAGATTAGTAAGCTAATTTGGTTTTTCTTTTTCCTTTCAGTTTTCCTTAGCTTGTAAAGTTACAGCTGCAACTTTGTGATGAAAACATCCCTCCTTTATTTTCCCCCTGCCCTTTTCTACTAAATGTTCTGGAAAAGTGAATTGTGGGGTAGCTAATAGCAGCTGTCTCCTCATTCCTTTTTTCCTCACCTACCCCCATCATCGACCTTTAATGTTCAAGTTACTTCTGAAATGTTAGCCAATTAAATAATAAGACTGGAGTAATTATTTTTATTCCTTTTCTTGAAGGACAATAACATGATTTTGCTGTTAAAATAGCCAAGTTTAGCTTAGTAATCTATATTTTTGTCTCTATTATTTTCTTTGTTTCCTTAGAATACTTTCATTATCTCTTCCTATGGTATCTACAACTACAGCTCGTAGAATCAATATATCTTACAAGTTCCATTCAGTTTGATCCCAAAGCTCTAGCATTTCTTAGACTATTTAAAACATCTCTCTGTAGATATTTTCATGTTGAGAGAACAAAGAGAAGAGCAGGTATCCTCCTAAACCTAACACATTATTGAGAATAGCTTTAACCAATGGACAGAAAATTTTCTAAGGGACAAAGGTCTGATCTTTGAAATCAGCAACTAAGAATCACTTCCTCTCAAAGTCACTAACTTTCTTAGGGCTAATTCTGGATCAATCAAAAAACAAAAAGGAAAAAATACTGATCAGCAGTGAAACATGGTGGGCAAGAGCTACAATGCAGAGGACTAAATGGAACATTGTGTCTTTCTGGCTAAACATTCTGTGTAAACCCCCGCCCCCCCCAAAAAAACAAAAACACCAAAAAACAAAAACCTGTAGTTTACTTTCAAAAACCTTTCCTTTTTTTTTTTTTGTGATGCTTTGTCCTGAGCTTGCAGCCATTCAGAGTGCTGTCAAATATTGTGCAAATTATTTTCAGATTTATATAATGATTAAATTTAACATCCTTGTATGAGTAGATTTTAGTGCTAAACTTATCTCCTTGTCAAGAAACTTACAGCAAATTTGCATTATGGACATATCTGGAGTAGCTAGCATTCTCCACAGAGATATGTTAATTTTGGAGAAAGAAATGAAGAGGGAGGTTTAGATCTTTAAATATTTTAAAATGTTACCTGAGAAGCATGACAGGATGTGAAAGCAGTGTTAGAACTGATTTGGAAAGTTAGTACAAACCTACAGAAGGCTATGAAAAACTGTGTCCCAAATCTGGAAATTTAAACAATTCAGGATGTCAAGAAATTCCACATCATGCTCTTTAGCAAAGATGTTATTGATAACAAGCAAATGTAATTCCAGCTGCTCCTAAATGTCTTTTTTATTTTTTTTTAAGCAGAAGAAAAGGAAGGAAAATCACTAATTTGGAACAATATGTTATTGTTGTTACTTATCCAATTCCATTAAGGTTGAAAAATCATATAGTGCTTAGCTACCACACAGCAGGATTCCAAGGAACAACTGCACTTTTTTACATCCAGGCATTATTTAATATTTTTGGTATGGCAACAAGATCAGCAAGTGAGAACAGGGACATTTATATTCCTGAATCAACCTATGCTAACAAAAGAGAGCTCTAAATAATAATAATATATTGGCTTTTGACAACGGGGAGGTTATTGTTTCTGAACCTAAGATCTGAAAACCTACATTCATATTTTTAAAGGCAATTTACACATAAAAGAATTTTATTCTAATAAATTCTTTACCAAATTTTTGGAGGGATACTTTCATTTGTTTTGTTGACATTTCTTTGAGGGGTGGGAGAGGAAAGATAAACTCGGAAATATTTCAAAATATGTATTCATGTCATCAACTAAATTAACTCTTTCCCCGCCAAAACCAACACAATGCACAAAGCCTCTGTAAAACAAACTAGATCACAAAGAATTTTAAAATTAAAGATCAAAACCTTACAAAACATTGAGCCCACCAAGTGAACAAATTTATTATTGTAGTAGTGGGCATACTTTTAATATATAATATTTGAATATATTATTAACATTTGCAGCCCCCTATCTTCATGAAAAACTTAATTGCTCACTAGTTCCCAATACTTCAGGGTTTTTAAACTCTACCTAAAAAAATTCCTTATTTTTCAGAAGGCCTGATTCTGACTTGTTACTGGCTCATACATTAAATATTGACCAGATTCAAACTTCATCTTCTATGTGTATTGCCCATGAAACCTGGAAGAAAACAGAACACTCGTAGTAAGAAAATAATTTCGTTTCTTCTCTCTTCTGCTGTCAGACAACCCCAAAGATACTACTCGTGTTCCTGTCTATGTAAGAATTTTGGATGTTAATGACAATGCCCCACAGTTTGCTGTATTCTACGACACTTTTGTCTGTGAAAATGCTCGAGCTGGACAGGTATGTCATTGATAAACACTTCCCACTATCCAGTTTTGCTACAGCACTCAATTGTAGATCATTCTTGTCTACTGCTTAGGAAAAATAATATCCAAATTAGCTTTGAACTGTTAAAAATAGAAGGAAAGAAGCTCTGTGAGACTTCGAGTGAAATGTCAATATGTTACAAGTGCATCAGTGTTTCAATCACCACTTTTCCTTACCTAATTTTGTACTGGTGTTAAATCCTGCCAAGATATGTCCGTGACATGGTTGAGACTCACTTAGCCCTTAATTTCACAAAGTAGAACACTATATGTACCTAAAAAGTTTGATCTATATTTTCAATAATTCTCCAATAGCAAAATTGAGATATATTTCAATCCATGCTGACAGTGATTACAAACAAAAAATCTGTCACACTTTTTTTTTTAATTGTTAGATTCATCTTTCATTATCACATCAAAATTTTTGAAAAAGAAACATACATTTTTTAAAATGGTAACATAATATTTTTTTTTGCTTCTTAGCAGTTTTTGCTTCTTAGAGGCTACACAATGTGTACTTCAATTTCAGTGAAATGACTGTACTGTTTAATATCCAATTCCCAACAGGCAGATGCTTCTTAGAACCCTTTAAAAAATGTTTTCCTATTACACATCCCAGAGCATAATCAGCCAATAATAAAGCCTTTAAAATGGTAGCAGTAGTGCAACCCTTTCAGTACATTTGAACAGAATGTGGTAGAAGTGCCAGCTTGTCTTAACTACTGGAGTCCCACAGGTAAAACATTCAGATTGTATTGCAAATTTCACATTCAGGTTGCCATCCTTCCTTCCAATGTGACATCGGTTTGAACTTAGAA
Organism: Polioptila caerulea; assembly: GCA_013397295.1. Taxonomy (NCBI): domain Eukaryota; kingdom Metazoa; phylum Chordata; class Aves; order Passeriformes; family Certhiidae; genus Polioptila; species Polioptila caerulea. The sequence continues at coordinate 663,626 of VYXF01000176.1, forward strand.
CAAAGAATTTGGGGCCCAGATTTATAATGCATAAAGTATCTAAAGGTACTGAGCAAGTGCATTTGTCTGCTATGACAGCTGCAAGAGAATTCAAGCTGTTAGATAAAGAGAAATCACTGATTACAAATGTAGAATTTTGGACAGTTGAAGTGTCTACTATAAATATTAAAATAATAATTTAATAATTTTCAATATGACATATGAATTATGAATTGTAAAAGAACAACATTATATTTTCCTCTTCCAGTTTCACAAAAAAAATATTCTGTGTTTAAAAAAAAAAAAATCATGAATCCACAATAATTTTTCAGAATTCAGAATTTTTTCTGTGTGGCTTGCTACTTCTAGAGAATAGAGGAAATATTAAAATGAACAGTTAAATTTCCATGTAAATGTATTTTAAGGAGCAGTTTTTTCTACACTATCTAGACTATTGAAATCAGTATAATTTAAAAGAAAATATAAAAGTTATTTCTACACTGCATTGTTTTATTGTTTACAATCAGAATAGGCTGTCAGTTAAAAAGTTAAATAAAATAGCACCAATCACTTATAACTAATAATTGAGACGCTAAATAAGTTTACATATCCACAAACGCTTATTTAAATTTTTATAGAGCTCAATAGTGTCTTTATCAGAAAAAGCCTACAAAAGTTATTGAGAGGGCCATAAATTTTTTAAGATTTTTTAAGAAATCTGAGGTGCAAATGATTGCTTAAAGAAAACAATTTGCAGGAAGAGAAAAAATGTAATGCAGAATAACATGAATAATCTATTTGAATGTAATTATATTCTTCTTGTTTACTGGCAGCTCATAAATAAGACTTTATTTTTTGAATTAAATCTGTCCTGAGAGAATCAAATCAATCCACACTGAACATGGTTCTCTGAGCTTGATTCCTCCCACATTTCTGCTATTTTTCTTCCCTTTCAGGTTTTCATAATTACATTTGATCCGCAAAATTTATATCTTCTATTAGGTCACTGAAACTAATGATGCTTCATCAGTCACAGATTCTGTGGTGCTCATTTCAGTATTTCCCATCTACTAAAGACCGATACTATACTTTTCCATTTACCTAATTTGTACAGAAGCCTAAATTTTCTACATACATATATATAGACACACACATAGTATATATGATACCTAGGGAGGTGCACATAAATTCATGTATACAAACATACACATATATGCAAATATATAGCAAGAGAGAAATGTGACTTTTGTAGTCTGGATGACTCAAAGGGCCTGTGATTGTTTTCCTGCTTCCTATTACTGCTGATGTCAGATCGTACCTTGAACTTACAAACGAGGCAAATATCCTAGCTCAAAAAGCTCAAGCTATACACAAGGAGCACCTCTGGCAGAATGCTATTTTGGTGGTTGCCGTTCTTTCGACCCTCCCAAAAATGAGGACAGTCTTGGTGTGATGGCATAAAGAGGACACAGGCATTCATGTGACCTACACAGGGCTGACTCCATGGGAGTTCAGGGAAATAAAGCAGCAAAATGCTCAGACTGCTGCAGCCCTGCAAACAAAGAAGTTCAGCTGTCCTCCGCCCCCAGGTGAGAAGAGCCAGGAGCTGGGCATCTGGACAGATGGAATCCCACTGGTTTTGTCAGCTCCCAGCTGTCACACGTCTGGCAGCTCAGCTGCCAGCCCCAAAGATCCTGTAATGTAAAAGATAAGAATCAGTTTAGAAGGCAGTCGTCAGTCCTGCTTTAGAGAGATCTTGCATGGAAGCGGAGTATTTTTCTATATATTCATTTTCCCTATAGTAGATGTCAGAAGAGAGGCCCTTCTTCTGTATTTGTAAATGATCTGCCAAAAGAAAAGAGGGCAGGAGTTGACCTTGCTCAGCAGCTAGGGGCCCACCCAGCCACTTCCTCCCGCCTCAGCAGTGCAGGGATGGGAAGAAGGGTGAAAAAGAAAATGAGACAGGACAAACTTACAAATAACCATCACTGGCAAAACAGGCTTAATTTGGGGAAAATTAATTTAATATGCTGTCCATTAAACATCGGATAGGATCGTGAGAAACAAAGAACTAAAACTTTATTATTAAATAAAGTATTAAACCTCCCTTCTTTAGTATTAAACCTCCCTTCTTCCCAGGTTCACCTTCACCCCTTCACTACTGACTTTCTTTTCTTGGACATCCCTTCCTCCTCACACTTCCCCCTGCCCCAGTGTGAGCATTCCCCATGGGCTGCATTCCTTCAGGGTAAATCTGCTGCGGCATGGGATCGCCTTCCGGGCCGCAGGGAGGGCGCTGCCCCGCCGGGCCCTGTCCCTGTCCCTGGCCTCGGGGCCATCGCTGCCGGCTCTGCGCTGCCCCCGGCCCTGCTCCCGCTGGCCCCTCGGGGCTCGCAGCGCTGTTTCCCGCTCGCTTCCCCTGGCTCAGCCCGTGTTGCCCTCCCTTGCCCAGGCTTTCCCCGGGGCTCTCGCCCGCCCGCCCGTGCCTGAGGGGCTCAGCCGGGCCCTGCGCTGGGGCCGCTGCAGCCGCTGGCACCGCCCGGGCCCGGCACGGGCAGCACCGGCACAGCGCCGGCGCCAGCTCCGGGACACCTCACCTGACCCAAATACACTCTAAAGGTTTAAATGATTTGTTATTATCTTTTCTAGCCTTCATTTTACCAGATCCATACATGCCCAGTCCCTTTTCACGTGGTCAAATGTTATGTAAATAGGTCAAGCTCATAGTGGATTCTTTTTCAACAGAGTTTTAAAATATGAATGATGGAGTCTATTTCCCTTTTTCTGATAACTTAATTCAGTATAGATTATATAAGCAGACCAGGTTTCTTGAAACAATTCTTTTTATGCTGCTCCTCATGTTATTAACTCATTTGACCCATATAATAATCCTTACCAGGGATGCTTTTCTCACCATAATCTTGCTTAAATCTGGTTTTCAGGACTTTCATACTTCCATAAATTTCCTTGTTATATTCACCAAATGTCTTTCTAAAATAGTTAAAATTTACATCTATTGAAAAACTAAAATACTTGAAGTTTTTTTCTAGCATTAACTTTTCCCTTCCTATTTTTCAGATATTTCTATAAAATTTTCTTAAATTCTTTTATCTTGAAGTCCTATTTTATCTTTGTTTATTGCATTTCTTTAATTTCTTTTGACTAATGACAATTTGTTATCAATTTTCTTGAAATTTTGTTCTCTTTCTTTCCCAGTTCCTGATTCATTCTTACTTTAGTTTCTTTGCTATATAGCCATAGATCTTGTACCTTCTATGGTTTTATGAGTACCAGAATTTTGTCTTTGCATTACCTTTTTCAAAAACTTTCAAAGGTTTATTTTTTTTCACTCAGGCAAGTAAAAGTTTTTGAACTGCAAATTGATGTAGAGTTTCTAAAGAGTTCTGCTTTCTTTGTCTTAATAAGAAATTATATTTTCTTTCTTTGTCCTAAATTTAAAAGCAAATGCATAGTATATTTTAGAAGAAAACATCTACTTAAACAGTTGATAGAACTGATGCTTGCAGAGGTCCTACCAAGCAGAAAGATGAATTTTGTTGGAATAAGCTGACCATACAGCAATACTTGTCTCCACTGGTTTATCAGTTGTTTAGTGGCTAACAAACCTCATGACTGCTACCAGGCCCTTAATTTCCTGACTATTATCATAGAGAGTAACATCTTTGGCTTCCTTGCCGTTACTGCTTTGTGGCATTTCTAGAAAGAAGCAACTTAGAGTGTTATACTCCTATTTACAAGATAACCGGGGTTTCTTATGGCCGGCAGGTGTAAGAGAAAAAACTGTTTGAAACTGCGTGTAAAATAGGATTTATCATGTTAAAATAGTAATCAATATAAGCAGGAAACAGTTTTCAAACTGCAATAAAATGCTTTCATTTCTATGCACTCTTTTTTTAACTATGAGTATGAACACTCAGCAAATCAGTTGATTTTCATCAGCCCAACACCTACAACTGACCATATTCATGGTCTCTAGTTGTGAAGTAAAATAAACTGGTGGAGGTTTTACTTCATTTTGTAAATATCCATGAAAATGCATATGCTAATTGCTCTCTAAATAATTAAAATATTCATTCTTCAAAAACAAATAATATTATACGCTTGCATTATCAGTTTTATTCATTTAGAAAGTTATTGGAGAATTATGTAAGAAAGCAGATTTAGAGAAAGGCAAAACTCCTATTGAAAAAGCAAGGAAGTTGCTATATTAAAAGAAACCCCATCCTTGCCTCATCAAGAAATTTACTGCTATTTTCTAGATGGACAAGAAAGAAGATGAGAGTTATTCATGCATTTTTTAAGGCAAACAGGAGTTCATTGCAGTTGTTGATGTTAAGGATGATCAGACCTGACAAAAGCTGTTAAACAAAGAGAAATGGCTGTATTTAGAAGAACTGGAAGAGGAAAAACAGGATTTAACAAGTACACCACAGGGAAGGAATTGTGTTAAAAATTAGACGTAATTCTGTGGTTGAAAAAGAAGTGCAATTTAAAATGATGGATAAGAAATGAAGAATAAAAATGATCTAGACTAAAGATTAATCTATGTCTGGAAGATAAACTTAAGAACATAACTTATGAACCTTCAAGCATGCATGCACAAAAATCCAGACTTAAATTCAGTTTATATTCCATGGTATAAAAAAAGCCTCAGTCTGAAATTTGGCAATAAAGTAAAAAATAAAAGTAAAAAAAAATATTTTGCTTGCAAAAAAATATTTTGCCACTCTTAGGTATAGAAATTTCAGTGAAAAAGCCACATATTCCCTTACCTGACAGGTAAATAAGTGCTGATAAAGAGCTTACCATTACTTTCCCCAAAAATACCCCAATTTTTTTGTAGGCATTGCAGAAAGCTCTGAGTATGGAACTAGTGCAGCTTAATCTGAGAATTATGACAATAGATTCTCATCTCACTCCAAAGTAATACATCTCTAGGGTGTGCTATAATGTTTTACAAGAGTTGAAATATGTGTAAAATCTAACTGGCATTTTTCATCTCAGGAATCATGTTGGTGTGTTCAGCTATACTAATAAACAGAAAAATCATGTTTAAGAAAAAATGCTTTAATGTTGAAATGTAATTTGAAACATTAACATCCCTTTCAAAAATATATGTTTGATAAAATGCCATTTTTATCACAAAAATAGAAAACTTCATGTGAATTACTGTCTTAGGTGTTAATTTGAATTTAAAACGAACCAAAGATGATGTATAAAAACTACCAGCGACAGTTAGAACTATTTTTGGCAAGTTTTGTTCATTATGTAGCTACAAAAATATAGGTGCACGTGCACTACCACATGAAAAATACAGATATTCTTGTTCAAAAAAACTTATATAAGACACTTGCGGAACATTTGTTTAGTTTTTTATATTTTACAGAATAAATATTAAGTCAGTATGTGTGAATGCTAAGTTATTCTAATGCTTTTCATCTTCTTTGATCAGACAGCTCTATCAAAAACCTAGGTGTATTTGAGGTTTTTTTGTTGTTGTTTGTTTGCTTGCTTTTTTTCCTGCAGCTTATTCAAACCATAAGTGCAGTAGACAAAGATGACCCTCTTGGTGGACAAAAATTTTTCTTCAGTTTAGCTGCCGTTAACCCTAACTTCACTGTTCAGGATAACGAAGGTAAAATTCATGCCTGTTCCAAGGAAGGAGTGTCTGGCTACATTCCTGAAATATATTTTCTTTTGATGTCTATCAATATGTAGAGAGGCTGTGAAGGTTGCTACTATCAAGAATTCTTTACCTGAATGAGGTTTCTGACTTCTACATTTTTATCTGTGTGAGGCAAAAATGTGATAAAAAAAAGAAAAAAATTATAAAGAAAATTTTAAAAGTGTTGGCTTGGAGTAAGAGAAAGATGAAATACTTGACTGTAAAAGAAAAAAAAGCTTTCAAAAATGCCTTCAACTTAAAGTTGAGATTTTTCACTTTAGCTTTTTGTCACATAGTTCTGATTCCCTTGGCCTTCTGTTTTGCTTCTTTCTGACCATTAATAAAAATACTGGTCCTGAGAGCCATTTTGGCTTTGCTTTTGATCCTTTCTCAATCTGTCTTTATCAGAGAAAATTTTCAGAAGCTTCTGTTGGGGAAGTGAGACTATAAATTTTGGCCTTCATTATTAGTATGACTAATTGAAAGGACAGTAGATTACAGAAGAAATAAATGAGAGGGGACGTGGTATCAGTCTTCAAATGTGTCAAAGGCATAAAGGCAGCAGGAATAATCCTCTGTTACTGATGAATATTTCAGGATGTAGTAGAGTACAAACAACAGCAGAAAAAAAATTTCTAACAGTAGGGAAAGTGAAGTAATTAAATCAAATAGTTTGGGTACCTTATCAAATCCCTGGCAGAAGAGTATTTAAAGATCAATAAGACACATAATTTTTAATGTTGAGTGAAAACAGATAGTGTTAAAATACATAAAACCAGTGGACGGAAGCAGTAAAAAAAAAAAAACCTTTGTGTTTCACATCTTGAAGTCTATTAAAAAAAACATGATTTAATATTTTAAACAAATGTTGTATCTTGGTACTAGGTCCTGAATACAGAGAGGTATAGATCTTGATATTTCCTTCCTATCTGTAATTATTTTATTTCTTTTTGCACATGGGTTATTCAGTTGTGGCTGAAGTTGGCTGTCAAGATAGCTAAGCAGATAGCTCAAGCATTCCACAAATATGATGAAAATTGAATTTTCCTCTTAATGGACACTAAACCTGTATCTTCTACCTTTTGAATTAAAACATTATCAACTCTGGTGTTGGCTTTAGTGTGGCTGTAATAGGAGAAGAAATAGTCTCTCCATGTTATTCATTCCTTCTCTTCCTTCCCTTCCCTCTGGCCACTCAGCAGACAGATTTTTATGCTGAAGTATCCTGCACACAACTAAGAGTTGTCTGCTACAGATACAGTTTAGTAAGTTCACTTCTCAAAAATGTGCAGGAATATCTACCATCTTTCACATTTTCTGAATTCCTAAGACAATTTCTATCTAAAAAAAGCGCTACTTCATGTGCTAGGGTACATAATTCATTGTTCCACAGTGTGTTGAATGTGATTTGGTGTAGCAAATCTCATACTGAGTTGACAGCATTCCTGTGGGTGTTGTCAAAAATGATCCATAGAATGAATCTTCCAGAACAGAGTACTTGTTGAACGCCACAAAATGGAAGGTTATTTTTCCTCAGTTGGTTGCTGTGTTCCAGGGTTTCAGCCCTGAACTGTAACTGTGTCACACACTGCATGCATTAATCTATAAAACATTTTAAGCTTTGAGAAATCCTCTTTTCAAATCACACGCAAAAGTGGTGCAGAGTCACGGAGAAGCAGGCCAGATGTACCTAAAAACTTATAAGTAGCTTTCTGATCAAATGGGAACGTTGTTAGAAAAACAGAGATATCACTATGATATCAGGAACTATTTTTAAGTCATATAAAATACAATTATTTGCATCTACTATTAGTGATATGGTTTCTGTATGCATGGCCTACAACAGTATCTTTTAATCGATCTAGATAACACTGCCAGGATTTTGACGAGAAGGAATGGCTTTAGCCGGCATGAAATCAGTACTTACCTTCTCCCAGTGGTGATATCGGACAACGACTACCCGATCCAGAGCAGCACGGGCACGCTGACCATCCGGGTGTGTGCCTGTGACAGCCGGGGCAACATGCAGTCCTGCAGCGCCGAGGCCTTGCTCCTCCCTGCCGGCCTCAGCACGGGGGCACTGGTGGCCATTCTCCTCTGCATCATTATCCTGCTAGGTAAGAAGGGAAATGCATCTTCCCCTACCCAGGGACAAATATTTTGAGGCCTGACTCATTTCACAAAATTTTGCAGGTTGATAGAATTAATGATCCTGGATTTTGCAAGAAGAATATAACTGCGGCTTGAAAGAAAAAGGAAAAAACAAAGCGAATCCTCATTATCTGCTAATTTAACACCGTAAACAAGAATTCAAATCCCAGACTGTTAAAACTATCACTGTGCACCCGGAAGCTCTTTTGTGTTCTTTCGTTAAGTTGTCCAAAAAACGAAAGTTCAGAGAGGATGAATACTATAATCAAAAATTTCTTTCATGTCATTCATTTTAATTTTTTTTTTTTTTGAGAAAAAGTCTCCTTTTCATTTAAATAACTAATAAAAATCAAATGCAGTACATATTTCACATGTAATGTAACAGTAAGCAGTAATTTTACCTCATCAAAGCCCTATCAATCCAGTGGTTTCAGTGCTGTAGCAAAAAAAAAGGAAAATTTTGTAAAACCTCCATTTTGTGGTTTTCAGAATAACACTTAATGACCTATAATTCAACTCAAACTCGCTTTTTAACAATATCCTTTGAGCTTGAAAAAGGAAAGAATATCTTCAGAACAGACCTGCCTATTTTAAAGCTCATTACAGCTACAGTAGGAGCATGTAGACAAACTCATGGTCCTGTAAAGCAGAGTACACAATGTGTGAGAAGTAGGTTTTTGATATAGACTTTATTGTGCTGCCATTATACAGATAGAGCTGTTTATCAAGTTATCAAAAAAATGAGTTGATGAAATGTAGCTGAAATGTAGTTCTTGTACCTGGAGGATTTGCTGCTAAGAAATTGTTAAATAGAGCTCTTTACCCATTCTTTGTTTCCCTCTTTAAGTTATAGTGGTGCTATTTGCTGCTCTGAAGAGGCAACGAAAGAAGGAGCCTTTGATCCTCTCCAAAGAGGACATCAGAGACAACATTGTGAGTTACAATGACGAGGGCGGTGGAGAGGAAGACACCCAAGCCTTTGATATCGGCACACTGAGGAATCCTGCAGCTATCGAAGACAAGAAGCTTCGACGAGACATTATCCCTGAAACGTTATTTGTGCCACGGAGGACTCCTTCGGCACCAGACAACACGGATGTCCGAGATTTCATTAACCAAAGGCTAAAAGAGCATGACACTGATCCCTCCGCGCCGCCGTATGACTCGCTCGCAACCTATGCCTACGAAGGAAACGATTCCATAGCTGAATCCTTGAGCTCCTTGGAGTCAGGCACTACCGAAGGAGACCAAAACTATGATTACCTCCGAGAGTGGGGCCCTCGGTTTAATAAGCTAGCTGAGATGTACGGTGGAGGAGAAAGTGACAAAGACACTTCTTAACCTACAGTAGGCTACTTTTTTCTTTTCCTTTTGAGCGGAAGTAATTTTACAGACACCTTCTGCACTCAACAGTATTTAACATTCAGGAAAATTTTCCTGCCACTCAGCACAATGGTTTCTTTTAAACTTTGTTTTAAACTTGTCCATTAATGTCATTCATTCTTTCTAGTAGGATGCCACTTGGAATATATACAACGTTTTATTTAATCAACTTCCAAGAGCCAAAGCTATGGAAATTCAGTGTTGTACATTTTAGTAAGTAAAATAAAAATATCTTACCTTCAGAAATTTGAACAGGGTGATAATCCCTTAAGCAACCTCATGTACAAGCCGCTTCTGTTAGGTACATGTCCTATTCCTGCAAGTGCAGCTTTTAAGATGGCAAAGAAGAAAAAAATCCAATATGTCCTGTTCTGTACATTAAAATAAAACGAAATGTACACGTGGTGTTAATAAGTGTAATATGCAGCTGGTTTAAAAAAAAAGTTTGTGCAACTTCATTTCATCAAATTCTATCTGCCAATGTTTTATATTTATATTTTTGTATTTATTTTTAAAAAATAAACCAGTTTTTACAACTATGTTAATGCTTGCCTGCCTGTTCTGGCCATGAGTTTCAAGCTTGAAGATGACATGGAATTTCTCCAGTGATATCACAACCAACTTCTAATCTTTCTGTGCTGAAGTATTTTCCATACACACAACACAATCTAAAATGCTTGTGCTCACTGAGACAGGAACAAGTTATACACTTCCTTGCTTGCTCAGAAGTGCTACTTTCTGCAGTTCAATGTTTAAGAGAATTTTTTGGTTTTATTTTTTAACTAAACAACTCATATTCTAGTCTAGGAAGAAAAATTACTATCTTGTGTCAAGCCAAATAGCCTTATTCTAAAAACACGCTGGCACAATTTATCTATCCAAACACATAACGTTAGTTTCAAAATCTCAGTTTTTTTGTTCGATAGTTCTCCATTTTGAATCCTACTTATATCATCAGAAGTCATCTGTGACAGATAAAATGTAAAAAAGCGTGCAATCCTTTTTTAAGCTCTATTTTTCCAAAGACATTTGCTGAAAACACTGTGTTGTTTTTCAACCACCTTTAAAAGCTGTCAATCTGAAGACTGAGAAAGTATCACAAAAACTAGAATTTCCTCCCTTCAATTTACTGAGTTTTCAAAAGTCTAGTATAAAGAAACCTAAGCAACTAGCCAACTCTAACCAAAAATATACTTCAGCTATCACAAAACAAAGTAGGTATCCAAAAAATTTTGAAATGTGTCTTCTTTTAATCTTTAGGTTACACAAGTTTTGTACTAGACAAGCACTGCAATTTTGAAATTATTTGAATAGTCCTGAGATTAAATGATTTTGGAGCCAAAGCAGTATATTATAAGGTCTGTATTAGCTACTGTGGGAGAAACACACCTGAAGGTCTATTCCTCCTCTCTTTCTCTTTGCTAATTATTGGCATAAAAACAAGAGATATTGGAAATGTATCAGTCCTTTGAAAAGTGGAATGCTGCATTCTCTTTTAGTTGGATATTTCTTCTGCTTAAAGAGCTGATAAAACCCACTGAAGTTGAAAGCTGAATACACTGCCATTAAGCAATCTATTTTGGTACATTGGAGACCAAATTTTTATTGACTTGATATCAAGTTAAACTATTTGATCTATTAAGAAACTCTGAATATTATGGATTTTCTTCATTTCAATCAATAATACTTTTATTAACTAAGGATTTTTTATATTCCTTAGTAGAATATGAATCTGAGAATATTAAGAAATATCTTACATAATCAGCATTACAAAGCTTTTTAAAAGTCTTACAGGTGATACAAACAGTTGATCTGCTTTATGATCACCTAGTGAACAAGACCTAATTTTTTTCTTCCAAATTCCCATTGGTCATTCAACGGCATGCAATGGGAAGAAACAAACAAATATCCATCCATTAATTCATAAATAGGCAAAAGACACTCTTCCAAAACTAATTTTGTCTACAGCAACACTGAGATCAGTGACATCCTGTGTATTTAGCTGAATATGTACTAGGACAGAAGATAAAATAGTCTGTAAAACATCCGGGTTTTTACCTCTTTGCTAAAAAAATTTTGCTTAAGCAGATCCAGACAACACTTTTACATACAACTCAGTAAAAATCTCTGGTTTGTTTCCAGAAGGAAAAAAAAAAAAACAAATACACACATCTCCCTCACTATTCATCAATATCAGCAAACATCAAATGAGACTCTATCACTTTGATTTACATTATGGCACTAATTTCCAAGTAATAACTATAAGGAAGTATTTTTCTATCACTGTGTTGAAGGAAGTTATTTTATAACTGTTCAGCAGAATCTGAATCTGATGTTTTAAATTTAATCCTGTATGTGTTATTTAATAAAATATTAGTATACATTGTGAAAGTATATTACCATATATAAACATACTACTAACATTATTACGTAAACAGTATATATGAAATTTATTTTTTTTATTTGTTGCCATATCCTTGGACATTTATTTCTCAGTACGTTTTAGGAAATTTTAGGAATCAAGGGCACTATTATAATGTCTTCTTGCACCCTTAAAACAGTGAGGAATTGGAGTGAAACTCCCAGACAACTCAAAATAGAAAACATGTGAAACGAGATACCTGCTTCTCAGGTAGTACCTCCTAAGCTTAGCCACATGAAATCAGATGAAAACTAACAAAACATACTAATATCCAGTAAACAAAATCATGATATTGTTTAGTCTGAATGAATTTTCTACATGTTCTTTAGACAAAAATGCCACAGGACCACAGAAACAAAGAAAATACATTAATATTGCATTACAGTTGGAACTTGCAAGTTATTTACAACAAGACACCTTATGAATGCTTAAAAAGTCAGGAGCATATAAAAACTATTGTAGCAACTGGACATGAAGTAGACAGTGAATTCTTAGACTGTTGAAAAGGAAAAATATATATTTAAAGGGATTTTATGGAAACAGATGTGCACAAGATCTTATATTAGTGACAACAAAGTAAAGAATAATATTTCATAGGGCCTTCAGGAGAGTGGTCAATAGGAGGAAGAATCTAAGGAGAGTAAAAAAAACCCAGAGAACAAAACAAGCACTTAAACCAACAAAATCCTCACGTTGTGAATAATCAGGTCAATAACTTCCAGCTTCCATCCCTGTACATGCAGTTGTTTTTCACTCATTCACTCTTACAACGTATCATACTTCCATCATTTGTCCTTCAATTATATGTAATACTATTCCAAGGCCAAGGTATTTTTCAATTGCATTACTGTCTGTTAAGAGGTTACCCTTCATTCCTCTTACTCATGGTCCAGTGTGACTCTATTTCCTTTGAATCATGTTTCTATGACTTCTTAAATCCTTCCTGTGCTACCTGTCACACAAAGTTGGAAGAAAGAGGACCAAATTTTCAACAATCTTTCCCTCCAAATGTGTTATCATTTGCTCCTACTGGGTTAACTATATAAGCACTTGTTAATGGCTACAAAGCTGATGCTATTCACAGAATATTCTGAGTTGGAAGGGACTCACAAGAATCATCATGAATGATGGAGAAAATTAAATGCAATTATTTCTCCTGGTTTCTTCAGAAAAGAAGAAATTCTTCAGAACGCAATCATTTCTCCAGGTTTTTTCTTCTTCTGGTTTGCCCTTATTCTATCAGAATTAATATGTTTGACAGTGTTCCTCTAAGTTTATCCAATACTAAGTAAAAAGCAAATATTCTCTTTTGGCCCATCACTAACTACTCAAAAAAAAAAAAAGAAAAAAACAATGAACCTTTCAGGAAGCTAGTTAGTAACATACATCTTATATAAGATATAAAGAGTTTGGGTTTCCTTACATTTTTTCAAATAAGTTGAACTAGAGACCAGGAAATAAAAGTTACCAGAAGCCTTCAAACACTGTGTTATCATTATGAGGCTGACTTGAACAGCACAGAAATCACTCAGCTGTAATCTGTTCATAGCAAGACGCACAAATAGATGTTCAAGCTAAAACAATTTCACTTACTCATAACAGTGTTATCTATTATGTTCAAAGCCATCCTATAAATAGTAAACATAAGGAGATAATTGGAAATATAAGGAGACAAGCGAATACAACTTTTATTTTTCCAACAAAGTATTCTGTGCTTCCTTATTGTGTCTCCAGTTTTTCAGAGGCTTATTTAAACTCTAGTCTAATATGGTTAAGCAGGATGAAAAGTCACTTTCTACATGACAGAAGATAGAACTAATAACATGAGAATTCACAACTACAATAAGCCAGACACAACTTTAAAAATTCTTTTATTTAGTCTTCTTCACAGCTATTTTTGTTTCCATTTTAAAAGAATATATTCAACCATGAAATCAAAATGACAGTTTTTAAACAATTTTTTTTCTGAATGTTGGCTTCTCTTGGGTATTTTCCCCACAAAAAAAATCAAAAATGCATTTAATTTTTGAGAAAATTCATTGTCTTTAAATTGATGTAAACCCTAGTCAACAAGGAAAAAATAAAAATATATTTGGAAAAAAATATGAAATATTCCTTTGTTTTTTGACTACAAACCAGAAATAATATAAATTTTGAACTTTGGAAAAATAATTTTGTATATTTCCATTAATATTTACAAAACAGTATTTTGTTTATTGATTAAGTTTTGGGAAGTAAACATTTAAAAATTTTTTTTGCACCCATGTCTAGGTACTGTGTGTGGAAACTTCTAGCAAAACTTTTTGAGAGAAGCAGAACAAATTCTAATTTATTATATTAACTGAAAGATCAGAGGAAAGTCAGCAGCTGAATCTAGAAAGTATCTGTTATGTTCCAAACAGATAGCATGACATGTAAATTTGCAGTCACAGAAAGTCACAGAAATACAAAAGCAAATTAATTAATCAGTAACACCTGAAAAGATTTGGAATTCATGCCACTGTTGTAAAACTTTAATTTACAGAAGAACATCGGTGTATTTAACACGGATGCATACGAAATATCTCCATCATATTGCATGTTGCTATTGTGTATCTCATTTTACTAATTTCAGAATTGTAAAAAAATTACAGAATCAATGAACTTTCTTAATTTTGGCTGGTTTCTGGATACTGTGGTAACCCATTTGTTCATAAAGTCAGAAATTAAGAGATTAAGATCACCCACAGGAATTTCACTTGCATGGAATGAATCAAGGCAGTCACACTTTTTACAAATGGAGGAAGGAATTTCAGATTTCGTAGTCTGCTTCGCTTACCAGAAGGTATTTGACAAGGTCTATCATCAACATTTCTAAAGAAATAGAACTAGAAAATCTTCTCGGCAACAAAACAGAGAAAAATCAATTAGAGTAAATAATCAATAATTCTAATAGAGGATGGACAAAAGTGGGATTCTAGATCTGATGCTTTGTTTTGGCGAAGGAAATGAATAATGGGTATGAGAGCTTCTTTGGGATTGTTGTTAAGACCAGTAAATAAAAAGGCCAGTTCAAGGGAATGTGAACTGATGAAGTGGTACAACATGGGTATTCACAAATGAGAGCTTGTAGTTACAATAGCTAATTAAGAGAATGTCTTAGCTCAGTGCTAAGTAAACAAAGGAAATATTATGTTAAGAATTGTTAGAAAAAGAAGAAAAAAAAGTAATGCTACCAACTGTCATGTCCTTATATTGAAGGTTTTATTGCTGTCATTAGCATGTCCTCCCCCAGACAAGGTATTCTCCATCTAGCAAAGATAAAGAAGAGGATAAGCGATGATCAAAGTCAGAAAATGGTTTCTTCATAAAGAAGAACAAGGCAGGCTGGGATTTTCCAGCTGATAGGAGAGGAGATGGATGTCTATGAAAACCTGAATTATATGAAGGATCTGTGTTTTTCAATAAAACAATCAGGAATTTTCTAATAAAACAACAACAAAAAAATCTGGTTAAAAAGAAAAAGAAGTTATTTTTCAGATGCAAAAATCACTTAAGACTGTGGAGTTCCTTGCTGTAAGATTTTGTAGATGCCAACTGCTTAAATGGAGTACAAAATTGTTGAAGGAAATGTTTCAAAAGCAACTCCTTGTTATAATCAATCAAGAAGCCCCACAATTTTACACTGCCAGTGATCATAGAAGAAACTTCTATATGTAATTATCACTACATGCTTACTTTATGCTTTCACTCTTCCTAACCATCCACAACTGGCCACCATCAAAGACAGGCTTTGATGATCTAGACATTTGGATTTCTGTAACAATGATTAATATTTTCTCATTTTTATGACCTTCTCTCTATCCCCAGAAATGAATCCCACCATAAAATTCTCAATGCAAATGGATCAAAAATCCTTGACATTCTTTCAATATATCTCTAACTGCTGCTAAATTCTCATGCCAGAAAATGTTTCCAGAAGTGAAGTAGACTAGGAAAATGTTAGATGGTATTGATAGAAGAGCTCTATTTTACCTTTACTCAGCTAAACTCACCTTTCCTTCACTACAGTTGCACTTTAATATAAGTGGGGCTAAAATATAAATTTATTCTGAGAAAATTTAGTGGGTACTTTTTTAAGACATGGCTGGCATAACAGCTAGCAAACACTGGGTTTAATGAGATGATATATAAATTGCAATTTAAAATATTTCCCTCTACATGAAAGTCCACCAGACATAGTCAAGAATATTATAGTTAGTTTAGCTGTCATAAGCACCACTTTATTTAGTAATTGAAGTTGGTAAAATTTGTTCATAACTCAGAGGCTGCTGGAAACTATTATTGGAAGGAAACTCTTGCCCAACTTCTATCTCTCCTCCAAATTATTCATGTTTGAGAAGTAATTTTGCTTACTACTCTTTATGTTACATTCAAAGCAAAATATAGCCCAAAGAAAATACTATTTCTAACATCGATATTTTATATATATATATATATATATATATATATATACACACAAGTATATATGCAAGTTCTAGATAAACATATCACCATATAGATAAATGTATATTGATGCATGAAAAGGGAAACAAACATGTTTCATTCCTATTAATAAGACACACTTTTGGAAATGTCACTGTAACCTTTCTGGGTGACACTCCCAGCAGAGAAACTTTAGGAAACTGTTATGCACAATTATACCAAAGATATATAAACACTCCTGCATCACCAACTCAAAACAGTGACCTGAGCAGCCTGGGTACAGATGATGCTGGAAGACAGAAAAAAAGAAAATCATTAAGGTTGTCTTCTGACCTTTAATTATATCATCTGAAAAAGAGTACTTGTAAAATGTGTTCCTTTGTAGCTAAGGGCTCAGTCTGGCCTTCTTCCATACTAGTGCACTAGAGAGAGAAAAATCTTTCTTATTGCAAATTTCCATATACTCCACGTATTATGGTAACTCTTATGCTGCCCTATTTTAGTTCTTCTTGATCTATTTTTCTCAGTTCCACACTGGGTAGACTTGTTTTGGGAATAGTTTGAGGCTACTGTATAATGACTATTTTCTGTAGAGATTTACTTCATTTCATACAGAGATTGTCATTTGTAGTAAAAATATTCCAACAAAATACCGCTTCCCAAGGAAGCAGTTTTCTATTTCTACTGGTACTGGAGAGTCTTAAAATAAAATAAATATTGGGAACCATAACCTATATAGTTTTGAATTTCTGAGCTCCAAACTTGTGGCAAAACCATAAGTCCTTCAAACTGAGAATTCATGGCTACATATCTCAGCTAGAAGGTGTTTTCTTACTCTACTAGTTATTCCTCAGGTCTTATTTGTAAAAAACATACAAATAAGACTTTTAGACCATGAGGATTTTTTTTGCTCAATTAATTGTCAAACACTGGTCTCCTATATTGGCAAGCACAATAGGAGTGCCAGAAAACAAAGCAAAGCAAAAAACCCAAAAAACAAAACAAAACAAAAAAACCCACCAAAACAAAGCAAAGTACTTGATAGCCCCCTCTGAGGAGAATAAGGCAAATTAAATAGTCGGCTACCCATTGGACAAAGTCTACAGTTAATAATGAAGTGCAGGCCAGCTTTCCTTCAGCAGAGAAAATAAAACTGAAAAAAACCCATGTGATTAAAAGTAACCTATAACACACAAATAAAATAAAGAAATAAGCACATCCTAAATAACAGCATATTCTGAATTGTCTTCACAATTTTAATTTTGTTACCTAATATTACGTTTGAGTATTATTCCCACTAGTATGTGATAAAGTTAATCATATTTTTCCTTACATATTCAGTTATACCTGTAATGCGTAAGGAACCATTTCATACATAAAATTTGAAGATGTGATTGGTCTAAGATTCCCTTGTAGTTTTAGATTATTTAAAATGTAAGGAAAATTTGTTTGTTGTTTGTTTATTGTAAATAAGAGCCTGTGAGATTATTGCTTCCTGAAATAAAATAGAATTTTTTATTAATATTAATATTAGTAAAACTTCTGAGTTTTTATCTGTCGTAAAGGAAAATAGAAAAACAATACTCCAAACCTTCAACTGTGAAACATTAAAAAAAGCGCCTTGTTATCAGCAGGGACATAAGAGCAAATTCTATTTCCCTAAAATTCCAGTTCATAGGGTAAAAATATGATTGAATAATAAATTGTAAATATAATTAAAAATAGATTTAGCAATTTTTCAGTATTTATTCCTTTCTGATAGCACATAAGAAAACCCTCAATAAAAATAAGACTTATCTGTCATTTTATTCACAGGCATGTTCTTACTAATACCATAGGCCTTACTCTTAAGAACTGTAAGAATAAAATCAAATATCTAATGTAAAATTTCTCTCATAAAGTGCTTTAGTCTTCTACATTTGGTTCAGTACACATTTTTGCAGATGTAAAACATGCTTGCAAACTGAAACTGGTTTTTGACTAAGACAGCGAGCAAACAGTCCTGTGTCTCTGCTTTAGAAATTCAAATGTTTGTAGTTCCAGAGCTACAAAGCTGCCTGATTATTCTTGTTACAGAAGGATGGTATTTCTTTCAGCATCAAATACATCATGTTACAAACCACACAAAGAATTCCTTAACACTGGTAAGGAAAATGTCAGTAAGCTTCCTTGGAGGTGCCTAAAACCAGAATTGAAAGTTTGAAGACCTGTAACTGAAAAACAGGGGAAACCTTTCTCAAAGTTTTTATGTGAGGAAAAACTAATCAGCCTACAGAGTTTGCAAGAATCTACACAGTTAAGATTCAACTTAGTAGCTATTTGTCAGATCTGTCCATTTCAATGAAAACAAAATATTTCTGTGATTACTTCCCTTAATTTAATTAATGTAAGTGAAAGCAGTAGTAATTAACATGCATATGCGCAGATAAAATCTCTTTAAGCCCACTGAAAATAACTACTCCTGGCTACTGTCAGCTGTTTACTTATATCTAAGCCATTTAATGCACAATCAATTATCTTACATAAGATATTAAAGGAAAAACATTTTATGACTAAAAGTAAAATGTCAGGAGAGGGGAGCAGTCTAGTTTTTGTCTAGCACTCAAATGCTGTGAAAAGAATTAACAGCAATTCATGCTGCCACTGGAAGCTGAATATAAATTAATTTTTATTTATCAAGTACTGAAATCTGAATAATGTTTTGGCTTTTTCTTTTCTTTTTTTTTTCATTGGTTTTAAAGGAAAAAGTATTAAAATAATGTAGCAATAAAATATTGTTGCATTACTTGAAAAAATGGCCAATATTTCCTTCTATCATTAGTTCAGCTTTATTTCTTCTAGCAAATGTACCTCAAACAGGTTTGGTTCAGTTCAGATAAGCACAAACAGCCATTTACAGCTTAACTGAATATTTTTAGGCCCTTGTCCCTCTTGGCACCTTGATACTCCTCTGCTGATGTTAAAGAAAGTAGAACCCTAAAGTCATAAGACAACTTTAATGTAATTTCAGCAGCATCCAATTTGAGTTAGTCAGAACCATTTACTTTATGACTTCTGAGTGTTTCATCTCCTTCATAGCTATATTGGGGTTTGTCATGCACAATCAAGGAAGCAGAGCTTGCAAAGATAAAAACATATGAATAAATAAAACCTTCTATTAAAATAAATTTGTTTTGAGAAACCAGTATGTACAAGGTAAATTTAGCTTGTTTCAGCATTCTGAAAGTCTACCTTTCCCTCATTAGTTCTTCAGTACAGAAGAACAGTCACCAAGTTTTAAAAAGAAAAACAATAGGCTGTGGATTTTTTAACTCTCTTCTTAGAGAGGGGCATAAACTAAGCTGTGTACTGAGCATGAGGGAGATTACATTTGAAAAGAAGCTCTAGTAGATTCTACTGCTATATCCTGGTGCAGTTCTGGAGAGAAGCACCATTCATTTCCTTTAAAGGCATCAGTTCCAGGTGGATAAGGAGCAAAAGGAGACTAGGGAAATGACAATTTCGAGTCCAAAGTCTGTGACCTTTCCCTGATTCATAAAAACAACTAGAAGCAATATAGTTGGGTTTGGTTTTTTTTTTTTGCTTTTTACTTCAGAAAACTAAGTCACAAAATTATTTCTGCCTGCCTTTACTATGACTGAAGATGACCCATGTCTCTTCCTGTTATTACTATATTTCAAGCAAATTCCATTGTTAATATTTCACAATTACTTTGAGAATCAGATGTGTATGTTGATGGCAGAGCACAGCTATCATTTGATTCTAATATATTTGAATTCTTCTCAACCAGAAGACTTACAAAAATGTCAAGAATTATACAAACCTTTGATCTTTGTTGGTGCTCCTCCTGAAATATATACATTTCAAAAATATCACCTAAGCCATTCAGGAGGTATTCAAGATATAGCTGTATAAAACACATTCTATATGACCAAATGTTTCTGACTTTCAGTGAGAAGCTCTATATTTCTAATGTCTCTGCAAGATATCATCTGTTTTCTTGATGATATGCAATATCAGCATATTTCAGTTATATCATCTTGATTATATTTAAATAGCAAGCCAAATATTCATCAATCAACAATGATATTTTTACAGCAGGAAAAAAAGCTACTTAAAATTAGGCCTTGTGATATCACCAAGAACTTGTATAAAACTGAAGTCCTGCATCTTGTTAACTGCATATTGTGTTTTAGGAAGACACATTTTAAAAGTGTACAGGAATATAACAAATTATTTTTCACAAGTATTAGTATATTTCATAACATTTTCATAATAAAGGTATATCATTCCATCTGATAAGAGAGCTCTGATTATGTCTCTCTATTGAAACATATCTGGCACATTTCAGCACATCATTAGAAGTATCAAATTCACAAAGATGGAATAACTCCTGAAACATTTCATGTAGATTTCTGACTACACAGGAAATACATATTATTATCTAGATATGTAGGAAATGGCTCACAAACTACAAGTTAGAGCATTTGAAATTTCTACTCTAGACAAACTCATTTTACAAATACAAAATTACCCATTATTTGAATTAATGACAATTAATCCTCACATCCAAGTAAGCAACTTCCCACCTATAGTATTTTACTTCAACACAGTTTCATGGGAGAAAAAAGTGAGTTACATTGAAAATTAAAATACATTTATGATAGCATCTGATATTGTTTGTTTTATTATTTTAATGAGGTTTTGCTTTAGGATAATGCATCAGTACATGGTGAAACAGTTGTAGTCCTTTTCAATATAACTGATGTGCCAGCTGAAAAAAAGTAAAATCATAAACAAATCTGATGCTCTATATTTGGAAATGAAAAGCTTTTTCTTTTTTTAATGGGCTTGAAATCCTCCTATTTTGATTTATGTGTCTTTCATCTGCCTTCCCCCATGCCCCCCCTTCAAACATTATCTTTTTTCAACCGGACTGATGCTTCAAGCAGACGCATATTATGCAAAAATGCCACCAAATTGCTTTCACCTTAATGTTTTGGACTCAATCACATCATGATGGCATTAACTGGCTCTGCATGAAAGATTATATTGCCATAATTGTTATTTCAACTCTATTATTTTAAGACTTTTATTCAAAGTATTTTCAAGGCTAGATGTCCTGTAGTAACATTATCAATGCAAAACACATAACTCTAGGAAGAATTAGGGAAAGGATCAAATCCAGGTGTTCATTTTGTGGTTTTGATGCCTTAGGTTTTAGATCCTGTGCGGTTTTAGTGGGTAGTTTTAGGTTTCATATTAAATGCTACTGAGTTCTCTTTACAGAGTAGAGAGACAAAACAATTCCTTCTCCAGCTTGATACCAAGGACAACTTTCAGGCCAAAGGATGAAAATAGCAGTGAGGTGAGAAGAAAAAACCAGGAGGATGGAACTTCATAACCTGAAGCTATGGCTGGACAATTGATTCTAATATGCTAATAGACCAGAACTTATAAAAGTCTGGGATCTCATGATCCGGTGTCCATTTTATGGCCATTTTG
>VYXF01000176.1:685632-697556 GCA_013397295.1 Polioptila caerulea
TTTTTTTTTTTTTTCTGTTATTCATATTACATAATACTATCTTCATAGAAAAGAAATCTCATGTCCCAACCCCATACTACAACAGTGAGTGACGTTCTATTAGGAACTTCTCAATATATTTTGCATAAATTGTAAATATGGCAAAATAAATGTGGCTCTATAGCATCTCTTCTGGTTTAAAGTCTCAGAGCAGTTTTAGCTCTTTTTCAGCCAGCCATGTTATCCTGCTATCCTGCTCAAGACTTGGCTGCTCATTCTTGGTTAGCCAAATCCAATGTCTGATGTCTATGACTATTGGGCTATGACTATTCATTCTTTCCATAGAAAACCTTTGGAAAGATTCACTTAATGTGCAAAGGACCTGTACTGTATTTTTAAACAACAAAGTATGAAGATGCAATGGTGTTCAAAGCTTTTCTGAAATCTTATCCTTTTCTCATTAAATGTGAGTCATTCTTTACTGTGGCACTTGCAGTATTAAAGGTAAGATATATCATTTCTTCAAGGAAGCTACATCAGCTGTTGCAGGCTATGGAACACATTTTTCCAGCTGAGAAAAAATATAATTTTGTATAGCACCTCATATTTTCTAAAATGTTTTCTAAAACATGGCAATAAAACACCTTTTTTAGCCAATTCAGCTCCTGCCTTCATAGCATTTACAACAGTGAAACTGATCTTATT
Organism: Polioptila caerulea; assembly: GCA_013397295.1. Classification (NCBI taxonomy): domain Eukaryota; kingdom Metazoa; phylum Chordata; class Aves; order Passeriformes; family Certhiidae; genus Polioptila; species Polioptila caerulea. Next base: position 686,317 of record VYXF01000176.1, read on the forward strand.
GACTTCTATGCAAAGTTTGAAGGAAAGCAAGCACATTTCAATTAATTTCTTGGAGTATTTAACAGGAAATAATTAAATTTTGGCACACTTTTTCCAGATAATTTTTTATATTTTTCCTTAAAATATCTTTTTTTGGCAAAATTCAGTGTAGGGGGAATAAAGAGCAATTTTCTTTGAAAACCGCTGATTGTTATTTCATTTAACCCTTCTGAAAAACTGTTTTACACCTTATTTCTGCAGATGTCACACCTTCTGAACTGCTCCTTACTTTCATGCTAATTAGTTATTTCACACATTTCACAGGTCTTTATTTTCCAGGGACTGTGAGAAGGTTTGCACTATAGAGTGAATGGCATCATCTTGTGAGGTAGGACTTATCTATGAAAGTCAAAACCTGAATTCTGACTCTGAAACACCCACTGCTGTGCATGCTGTCATGCAGGGCTTGACTGTCTGCATGCTGTTTTCTCTAGGAAATTTTAGAGATTTTGGCTAAGAACTGGACAGTAAGTAACTGCACATGGAACCTACTAACACACGATGAGAAAAATAAAAAATGCTGACACGAAATGTTTCCTCCAAACTTGTTTTTAAGACACCACAATACTCCTGTGAGAGGTTTCATTTAACTTGTGATTAAATACAATGTCTCCTAAATGTATGGACAAGGACTGTTGATAACCAGAGACTTCATATACCTATGTTATTCTGTGGGATTCACATTAATTTTTCTGCTCTTTTGCCTGGGTGAGGGTGGAAAAACATTTCCAGACAGGAAAGAGAAAATTGAGTCATAATTATTTATGCATAAAGTATGTTCTAAGACAGTAAACTGAAGATAAGTTGGGGATTTTGTTTTAAATACAAACCAAAACAACAAAACAAATCTATGTTGCAACATACTGTTTGCAGTTGACAAAGTTTGGAATAGCTATTTGGAAGATTTTAAGTAAACAAAACTTCATGACCTGCCTATAGTGGATAAAGGAAGAGTTGTGGATTTAGTCTACATGGTGAATGGAGTTACATGCATCTGGCTACCAGTCAAAAGTGGTGTTCCCCAGGGCCCAGTATTGTGGCCAGTTGATGATCCAGCTGATGGGATCGAGCACATCCATGCAGGATGGCACTAAATTAGTGGGAGTGTTAATCTGCTGTGAGGTACAAGGGCTTTGCAGAGGGATTTGGACATGACGGATTAATCGGCCAAGGCCAGTGGTCTGAAGTTCAATAGGGAAGGTGCCCAGTCCTACCCTTCATTCACAATGACCCCATGCAATGCTACAGGTTGGGGGCAGAGTGCCTGAAAAGTGGTCCAGCGGAAGAGAATCTGGGGGTGCTGGTCAACAGCTGACTGAACATGATCCAGCTGTGCCCAGGTGGCCAGGAAGGTCAATGGCATCCCGGCCTGTGTCAGCAGTGTGGTCAGCAGCACCAGGGCAGCGACTGTCCCCACATACTCAGCACTGCTGAAGGTGCACCTCAAGTTCTATGTCCAGTTCGGGACCCCTCACCAAAAGAAAGATATTGAGGTGCTGGAGCATGTTCAGAGAGGGGCAACAGAGCTGATGAAGGGTCTGGAGAAGAAGTCCTGCGAGGAGCAGCTGAGGGAGCTGAGATTGTTCAGCCTGGGGTAAGAAAGGCTCAGGGGAGACCCTATCACTCTGTACAACTACCTGAAAGGTGGCTGTAGCCAGGTGGGAACTGGCCATTTTTCACAGTCAGATAACAACAGGGCAAGAGGAAATGGTCCCAAGATGGGCCAGGGAGAGGTTCCAGGATTGGATACCAGGAAGAATTTCTTCACTGAAAGGGAAGCATTGGAACAGACTTCCCAGGGAAATGGTAGAGCCACCATCGCTGGAGGTGTTCAAGACTGGTCATGTCACAGCGCTGTGGGTTAGTTGACATTATGATGTTCAGCCATAGGTTGAAGAACTCAATGATCATGGAGGTCTTTTCTAAACTCTAGGATTCTATGATTCAGTGATTTGGTTTTATTTATAAGTAAAAATGCTCCATCTTTGTTGATATCTTCCGTGTTTTATTACTGAAAAAAAGTCATTGATCACTCTTGATACAAGGATACCTTATACAAGTACAAAACATAGGTAAATCAGTTATTAAACTGGCCAGATCCAACCCAGTTTTCTTCAAACTGTTCAGGTTCCAGCTGCGAGTCCTGTTTCTCCAGCCCTTCTTTTCATATCATTCTGCTTTTCCAACTGTGAGTGGCATTTCAGCAGAGAAGGGTAGAATGGTGCTCACCTTTTAAAGGCTAGAGGAACTGGAAAACTGCCATATGGTGATAGTATTCCCATTACATATAGCAAGTTAATGTGCATGTGTAGCTTCATGCATGTGTTTTACATAGATTGAAAAAGAAATTATGATGATAACTTGCAACGGTCTGAAGTATTTCTTCAGCAATTAGAATTATCTTAGCTAATTTTCAGCTGACAACATCTTACTTAAGGGTCCTAGAGACAATCCCAACATTCCCTTTGAAATTTCTTAGCTCATTATACATTGCTTCTATTGTCAACTTTATCAGCTTTCGTGTTTACCCTTGGAAAGTACCTATCCTCTTAATGAGAGGCACACAAGAAATATCCTCAAAATTGTTCAAATGCCAACTTAAAACCCTTAAAAATGTGAAATAAAGCATTAATAGATGTTTTAAACTTGGAAATAATGTGTCAATCCAAAGCCTTGTGGATGATGGGCATTATTACCTTGACTGCTGTGATTGCCTAAAATTTTATTGGTTAATTTTCCATTTTCTCTTTATATACAGGCACCTCTGTATAATAATTATATCTATCTATATTTATATATATAAAATTTTTGCACTAGACAAGAACGACTTCAGGCAGCTGTACATGATGGGTGATAAATACATTTTTTTTTGTGCATTCTTTGTTGTATCTCTTTGACAAATTAAAAACTGGACCAGAAGAGTCCTTAAGGTGGTGAGTAAAAGCACACAGCTCCAGCTACCACAGTCGGAATGGTCAACACTTTGCTGCAGCTTTTATTTAAACAATGCTTTTACCCAAGTTTACTCATGATTTGGAACTCTCTGAGAATATTCTTGTTTGGATTTTGGACAGGAGTAGCTTCTACTCCTCTTTCTCCTTCACTACTGCCTACTCCCTTAGCATGTCTGCTTTTAGTCTCACTCTGGATAAGATGGCCAGACACAAATGGAAATCAGAACTCAGTGAGTTTCAGTTTTTTGGTTGTGGGTGGGTTTTTTTTGTTTTGTTGTTTTGGTTTTTTTTTAAACACAGACCACAAAATTTGAAGTATATTATTTCATTGCATTGCACGGATTGAAGTGGAAAATACTTTTTCTGTGTGTTAAATGAGTCCAAATGTGTTTGTGAAAATGTTAACCTTTCAGGAGAATAACAATGATAATGAACATAGGAAAGATGTCAAAACAAATATCTTCATTGTGTTGTCAAGACAGGCAAGGTACTGAATTGTTTGGTGTGTGGTTTTCTTCTGTCTGATGAAATCAAATATGTATTTATGAGAGCTTTTTAAACTCACAGGGAGAACAAACAAAAAGTCTGAACCACACCACAAATGTTTATTTAAGCAAGACTATTGAAATCATTGCCTAGCGAACAGGGCAATGGATCATGGCCAAGAAATACAGGTGAATCCATTTAGTAGCTTCCTGACACCAGAGGTTTTATTCTTCCCAAGGTTCTCTTGTGCATTTTCTGAAATTCTGCAACATTCTGACACCTCCTACATGCCAACTCTGACACTTAAACCTGGCTGTTGAGAAATGGAACAAAAGGAGAGTAAATTAACTGCAGCAAACCAGCAGAACTTTTTTTTTTTTTTCCTATTTGAATCAGAAAAAAAGTCATAGGATCAGTAGAACAATTGGAAAGGTAGCAAGCAGAAGCAAACGTGCTTTGCTTTTGTTGGAAGGCAACTTTAATGGCCGCAAGCTTTCATCTGAGAACAGTTATATGAAGATTGAGATGAACTCAGGACCTGATCTGGTAGCTCACATAAGAGGTAATGCAATGCAAAAATACCCAGTTAATGTTTGAGAAACGTGCAATAGAATGAGTCTTGAAGGAGAAGCTGGCTTTTCAAGAGGAATTTCAAAATGAGTCTTGAGCTTGATGTATGCTTTTGAGTATTTAATTTTCCTCTCCAAGTGTAGATAAAGCTGAACTTTGCAGAAATATTTAAGCATTAAGAAAAGAAGTGCATTGAAATTGCAACAGAAAAGGTGGCAGACAGGATTAGGATGCTCTAACTTAGACCGGGGTCCATCAGAAGAATTAGGATAAATTTTTAGGTGGTTAATCTGTTTTCATCAACCATTAGAAAACAAGTCATTACCCATTTAAGTCTGGCAGGGACAACTCTCATTTTGCTATGTAGAAAAGTTGCCCATGTTAGCTATTTGGATGCAATTTATTTTAGACATCGCTTAATGAACAGCTATATTCTATTTTAAAAATCTGTTTTTATATGTGTGCATGCACAATATTTTGGGGGTTTTATGTTTGTATGTACAAGATGTACGAGACAGATTCAAATACTCTACTGTATATATACTTTTTGTGTTGATGGCCCAATTCCTTGAGAGGCTACTATTTCTGGTCTAATGCACTTTCTTTTCCGCTCCACTGACTGCAGGTCTTAGCGAAAACATAACACTCCTTCCTATGTAGTGTAGATCCATGAATAGCAACGAGATTATTACATGGCAAAGAATCTTCTGTTTTTCACTTAAATCCAATAGCTTAAAATAAGAAGCATCTAAATATTTCCTTGATGTATTAATCTCAGTAGGAGCAGTACATGAAATTAGAGCAGTTGAAACAGTTTTGAATTTTCATGTGATTGATATACATTATTTAAATAAGAAGAAATTTTAATTTCCTTATTAAAAACATGCAATTTTAAAAATAATTTGATACTTTAATTTCAAAATCTTTAATTGCTTGAAGTTAAGAATGTGAGAGTATACATTTATTGAGCTATATTTTGAAATTATAGCTTAGGATGTGATTTTTGTTCACCCCTAAATTACCACATTTCAGGATTAATTCTGCTAAAGCTAAAAAAAATCCAAAACAAACAAAAAAGTACACAGCAAGAGAGTAGTCAGTTTCTTGTTTCTTTCAGTTTTTTCTGCTCGTTTCATTCTTATGAACGAAGTCTTGAATTTTCTTCTTCATCAAGATTTTTCTATCACTGTACAAAGCAATTTCTGGAACTACAAGTCTGAATATTTCCCTTGACTAATAATTTTCTGCAATAAGTGCCCATTGTTCTGACCAACAAACAAGTAAATAAGAGAAGGAGGGTTAAAGAACAAAGTAAGGTGTCAGTACTTGTCATTTGATTTTCTAATCCCATTTAAAGGAAAAAGAATGTTAAAATCAGACCAGATTAATCCATCTTCAGTTTTCCAGTGTTATTGAGAATTGAAATAGTTGGCAATTTTTTTAAGTTGTGTGTAACCTTCACAAGGGGTCAGAACACTCTTCTAACCCATGAAGATCACATCATATCAAATAATATTTTTGTCTGGCTCTAAACAGAATAATATTGACCTACAATTGATATGAACAAGGCTACAGCTTTCCATCAGGCAAAAGCCTGGGAAATACCACATATTTACATTTGTTTTTATTGTGAATTATAATTAAATGGAGCAAACAGTCAAACAAGCCAAATATCAAAACACCACTAAAATTTGTGTTTTCATGTGAATTATTTCAAGCTGGGTTTTTCATTTTGACACACTGTAGTTAAGGAATGGTTTCCATGTACTTTGGCCCATTCAATATATAGGGAGGAAGAGACTGTAAAAATAAAATGCATTAGGATACTAAATGGATTATCCAGGTAGTGAAAACCTTTTGTTGTCAACCTTACTGAGTTGTACTCTCACGTGCCTGTTCTTCACAAAAAGACAATAAGTGGGAAAACAAAAAATAACAATTATTTATAGGAACTGCTTGATGAGAAAAGAAAAGAAAAGAAAAGAAAAGAAAAGAAAAGAAAAGAAAAGAAAAGAAAAGAAAAGAAAAAGAAAAGAAAAGAAAAGAAAAGAAAAGAAAAGAAAAGAAAAGAAAAGAAAAGAAAAGAAAAGAAAAGAAAAGAAAAGAAAAGAAAAGAAAAGAAAAGAAAAGAAAAGAAAAGAAAAAAGAAAAGAAAAGAAAAGAAAAGAAAAGAAAAGAAGAAAAGAGAAAAGCCTCTAGCCTAGACATAAGGTGGAAATATCACAGTTCCTGCTCAAATGAGAGTTCTCCATGTTTTTCCACCCTTCCAGAGATATTTACTTTAAAGTCATAATTTTTCCTCTTTTTCTGCCTCCATTCTACACTCCCTGCACCAGTGAGGAGAGAAGGAGCAAGCTCACAGAATTGATTAGTCTGCCACATGTTCATGGGGTAGCTCCAGGTGACATTACACACACTGTAGGAATACAGATATCTTAAGGCAGTTCTGCACCAGTTCTGTCACAATAAGATAAATGTAACAGTACTGCCCCTAGGGCTTGTACGTATTTCATGGTACCTGAATGATTAATATCAGTTGATTAGCTAGCACAAAGCGTTCTAAGTAAAATATGAGAGAAAAAGTAGGCTAAGCTTGTACCTTACTTAGGATCATCTCAACATCTCTTTAAAATTAGATTCATTTATTATCTTCTAAGGCAGTTTCTGCAACTATCCATTCATAGAGTCTCCACTATCCCTTGTCTGACAAAAATATATTTCACACAATTTGCCAGCATCAGGATATTAGTATATATGAGTGGGAAGATTACAGCTTCCTTAGTATTATTACAAAAAATCATATTTTAGATTAAAAATCAAATATTCACTGACTTAATCTCCCCAGTACTGTCAGGTAGTTCTCAATTACCTGTAAGCACTTTTCAATACATCTTCATATTCTCTCAACTTGTAGAAGTATGAAATGTGAAGTCAGGACAAAATATTACTTACTCTTCCTCTGTGTGGGATATATTTTTCCACTTATCACCTCTTCAGTGCATGTTCAAAAATTTTACATCAAGGAAGTCCTTTGGATTGACACTCTATGTGCAAAATTGTACAGAAGGTGTTGGATGTGCAACAGCTACTAAAGTTATGCTAATTACGTGACACTTGAACAGCTGCCAAAGTCTTCTTAGCAGCCCTCTCTTAGGGGAAGGACTGTCCATGGCCAAAGGTGCTCCAATAGGAAGGTTACCTGTTACCTTGCTTGCAGGATAGGCATCCCTGGAAGGCTATCCAAACTGGTAAAATATAGCACGTTTTCCATAAAAATTGCCACCAATCAACAAAATTTGGCTAGTTAGAGTGCTTCTCTCTGCTGGATATTTTGGGCTTGCCTAGCTTGGAGAAAAGGAGGTTGAAGGCTGGCATCAACACTCTCCACAGATTCCTGAGGAGGCGAAATAGAGAGGAAGGAAGGTACTGATCTCTTCTCCTTGATCATTGATAGGGTGTGCAGGAAAAAACAGATGCACCAGGGGACATTTATACTGGGTATTAGAAAGCATTTCTTTATCATGAGGGAGGTCAAACACTTAAACACTTTCTAGAGATGTGATTGATGCATCAAGCCTGATAATGTTTAAGAGGTATGTGGATACTGTTCTCAATAGCATGCTTTAGCTTATGGTCAGCCCTGAAGTGGTCAGACAGTTTGACTAGATGATAGTTGTAGGTTCCTTCCAATTGAAATAATCTATTCTATTCCATTATTCCAGTTTTCACATTCCATATTTCCTTTCTTATTTCCTTTTATTGCTAAAATCTAGAAAGATTCTAAAAGTAAGTCTTTACACTATATAGTCAGGATATTACCAGTTCCTTCACATCTGTGCAATACTTTCGGGTACTGGATGTCCAGTTATGGGAATCACCTTCCTCAAAGGGTAGAGGGACATGTTGCTAGTGAGGGCTCTCAGCCTACTGCTCTGAGTCGTGCTGAGTACACTGGAGTACACTTGACATCTTACATAGAAGGACGAGGGGCTCATGGAGTAATAGGAACGAACAGAGAAATACTGGGGAAATATCTCAAAGGAATTAAGGTGCATTCCTCTAAGCAGGTGAGAGCTGAAGTGCCTCCAGAGTAATGCAAGCAGCACTGTCAGCAAACAAGAGTTGGAAACCACCGTGCTGCTGGAAAGCTACAACCTAGTTACCATAATTGTAACTTGATGATGTGAATACAAAGATGAGAGTCTGACTGTCAGCAGCTGCAGGCTGTTCAGAAGGGACAGGAGAGGAAGGAAAGGTAGAGGGGTTGTCCTCTACATGAAGAAATGAACAGAAATACAAAAAGCTGTCTCTGAATAATAGCCGTGAGCAGGTTGAAAGCTTATGAGGAAGAGCTAGAGACTGAGGCAAGAAAGGGAACGTTGTTGTTTGTGTCTACTAAAGGCTGCCTGGTCAAGAAAAGCCTATTAACAAGGCCTTCTTGCTCCAGCTGTAAAAAACTTCACATTTGCAACCTCTTATCCTGGTGAGGGACTTCAACCATCCTGACATCTGCTGGGAAAATAGCACAATAAGCTGTAGGCAATCCAAGAGATTCCTGAAACGAATTGAAGATAACTTCTTAAGCCAGGTAGTACACAACCCTACAAGAGTGGATGCAATACTGGACCCAATGCGAGTTGATCAATGATATTGAGATTTGAGGGAGCTTGAGCAGTAGTGATCATGCACTGGTGGAGTTCACAGACCTGTGAGTTATAGGTTAGGAAAAGGGTAAAGTCAGGACCCTGAATTTTAGGAAAGCAAACTTCCAGCTGTTCAAAGAGTTCGTCAATAGGACTCTCTGGGAAACTGCCCAAAGTGACTAGACAGAACAGGAGATGGCAGATATTTAAGGATTCTTTCCATAGTGTACAAGAGCTCTTGATGCCCAGCTGCAGGAAATCAGAAAAAGGAAGGCAAGACACCAGCATGGCTGAGTAAAGCCAGGAAGTCCAAGGCACAGTTGGAGCTTAGGAAAGGACACAAAGAATAATAATAATAAAAGATTCTACAGGTATGTTAGCCAGAAAATGAAGGTCAAAGACAATGGACCAGAAGAGGGCTGAGGTACTCAGCAACATTTTTGTGTCAGTCTCCACTGGCAATCTCTCTTCCCACATCTATTAAGTAGATGGAGCTGAAGGCGGAGACTGGAGACACAAAAATGTGACACTCAGAGACATGGTTTAGTGGTAGACATGTCAGTGCTGGCTTAACTGTTGACCATGATGATTTTAAAGATCTTTTCCAACCTAAACAAATCTATTAATCTAGAAAATTTTCTCCCTGATGAAGAAATCTAGATGTGAAGTATATGTACCTAAATATAGCATGGAGCTTTTAAATTTTGTTGGATAGTAGAAATTCTTTCAAACTGTTCTTCACTTTACACAAAAAAATATGTCTTCTGCATATATGGACCAAAAATTTATTTTTATTTTTACATTGTAGTAATTATACTACATGTATAAAATATATATACATAGTATATGTGTTTAAGGACTAGATTCTAGGACTGTATGTTACTGTAGCATCTTTTAATAATAATAAAATATTTTTTTCATAATAATAAAATATTTTAGTTATTATGGACACAATTATATATCTATAATATAAATAATCTTTCTAATCATTATCACAATATTAATAACATATGTACAACATTTCTGTAATGATTAACACATTTAAATAAAATATATAGAAGGTTTTTAAATAATGGAAAGGTAGTATGAACTTTTCTGACTACATAATAGGCTGTTAAAATGAACACTGTATAACACAGCATAGAGATGTTAGTGAGTATGTGTAATAATGGAGAGCCATACAGCATCCTTATAGTTGTTGAATATTTGTACTACAAGATAGCTTAGGTTATTAATTTTTAATAATTCCCTTCATGCATGTTTAATTTATTATAAGAAGAAAATAATTTAACATTTTCTCAAGTGTCAACTATATTTCCAACTTCTTTTCTAAAAAAAAAATGATAGAATATGCCTTTAATAAAAAGAGAAAAAACCCCAGGCTTTCAATAATAATTAAAAAAAAAACAAAACAAAACAAGAGAAATAGTAGGATTTTGAAAACAAGACTCATGGAAAACAATGAATTATAGGAAAATAAGAAAAAAAAAAAAAGAAAAGAAAATTGCAATTGCACAAAATCTTGTTATTAAGTGTGAGCAATCCAAAAATAAAATGTTGAGAAGCATTTCCCAGTTATATAAAACCTATTAGTTTATTACAGATTAGAAGTATTTAGATTCCAGGTTTCTAAGAATTAAGTCAATCTTTTGCAATATTTCTTAGTAGAAAATGGTAATACAGTGTTAGTGCAAGAGTCTTCCTGATGACCTTATCCTTCCTGAATGGATGTGTAGGAACCTGTTTGCTGTGCCTCTGGAGGCAGAACAAGAGATTGAATAATGAATGCACAATTACAAGGCTTGTTGTTAAACAGATTTCCAAATCACACATCCTACACTTGTTTCTTTTTAAGGTTCCTTTTATAAAGGTGGGAACAGAGGGATTCTCCTAGGAATAGCACACATCCTTCACTTAGTTTGGCCAAAACACTGATCTGATCTGTATTCAGGACGTAAACCTCCATTAAAAGCTATCCTCCAAAAAAACACTTTTCTCCAGTGATTCTTTCCAAAACCAGATTGTTGATGGAAATAAATTTATTTCCATTGCACACATTCAACAAATATACAACAATGATGCACTGAAATGAAATTACTTGAAAATTAAAGCCCAATCACCAGACTAAGAATAAAATAGAGAACAGAACATCCTGAAGTATCTTATGAGTATACCTTCATCAATAACATATATGGAACAGTTTGGCTTCATCATAGTTATGATCAAAGTCTATATAATGAAGAAAAGCACAATCTGTCTAAGCATCTTAATGATATTTTAAATTTTTATTTCCCTTTATATCTAAACTCAGACAAAAAACTCAGGCTACAATAATAGTGAGGTTCTATGAGAACTTTTTCTGACATGCAAAGAAGACAAGTGGGTGACACTAAACAGCAATAGCACATTTTAGCAACCTACCTCATTATTTATTGCTACAAACACAAAAGCATGACATTAGAAAACAGTAGACATGAGCTTTAGACTTCCAGTACTTGTACATGACACTTCTAGTGTTTGTACTTGTCATGGTTCAAGAAATGCACTT
>VYXF01000177.1:0-10890 GCA_013397295.1 Polioptila caerulea
GGCGGGGTGGGGCGGGGCGCGGGTAGGATCGCCCGAGACCGCGGTTTAGGGTGGACTTTGTCCCGAGCGGGTCGGGCTTTAGATCNTTGTAAGCGATGCATCCGAATTCGTATCACAAACCGAAACAAACTCATTCGGTAAGTAAATCAGACAAATCCCACCCAAAAGTGATTACCAGTAGCGCGCTTAGCGGTCCTCCCCGCACTGCTCTGGAAACTAAATAAGCGTCTTAAAAGTATAAAGAGATTAAAGCGTAAACCCAGTGCAAAGATACTCGGCATTACAGGAATTTTCAGCGAGTCATTTGACGAGATAACTTTTTACCATCATTGTTTGTGGCAGGTTGGAGAAGGAAAAACAGAGTCATGTGCTCCTGAGGACGGACCCCCCCCCCCCCCACCCCCTNTCCCCCTCCAGCTCCTGCCGCTCCTTTTAGGGGGCTGTTCACTGCACCCATACTCGTATCTTTTCCGTGAGAAAGAGAGAAGGCGTCCTGTCCTCATAGGATCTCACACAGCTTTTCCTCTATGCTCTTCCAACACACAGTTAGCAAGCTGGGAGCTGGATCAAGACAATGGGAATGTCAAAACCTTCTCTCGCTTCTTGGGTTGTTGGTTCCCTCGGTCCAGGTGTCCATGCTGATTCCGCAGCCATGAGGGCCACTACAGCTGCAAAAATATTTCAGGCTTCTCTAGAGGAAGTATGACACTCTTCCACATTGTGCCATTCATGTCTGGCCTGCTCAGTGTCTCTTGGGTTTAGGGGAAAGCACCTTTTGGGAGAAAGGAAGGTTAGCATTTTGAGAGCATCACTGTCTTCCATGCAGCCGGGCCTGTGCAACCACACAGAAAGGGGCCAGCAGCTGGAGTGGTGTTGCTGTCCCAGGTTTTCAGCTGAAAAATGCAGTGAAAAGCTGATAGCACTTGATGGTGCAGTAGAATACACTCCCTGTTCTTTGCCAAGGTCTTCCATGAAGTTAAAAATAGCAAGTGGAAATAGTATTTAAAACCAAAACACTTTGAAGCAGCACATGCCCCAAGTATTCCCTCACTAAAATTGCCCAGTTTACCATCATTCTATTTTTATTTGCATTTCTTTATGTTTTGAAAAAACAAACAGCAAAACAACAAACCTACACAGAGGTATTTTCCTGAGTTACTAAATGTAATCTCTTTCAGTTTTCTCTTGCAGTATGTTGACAGACCAGAGAGAAAACAGCCTAGAAACACCCTGAGTCTTTTTTCTGCCTGTATCATTTAAGTGCACCCCTAATCGGACAGCCAAGCACCCTGGTGTAGCATAAGCCTGCCTGGAACTCCCCTTGCTTTCAAAGATTTAAGTTCTCCAAGATTTAGAGGCACGAGAAACTCATTCTGAGACCAACTGCCAGCAGCCTCAGTGCTCCCTCTAGAACTTGTTTCAGTTTCTTGTTGAGCAGAAATCAGATCGCAGAGCTGCCAAGCATGAAAAGTGTTCAAAGTATATCGTGGTGACAGGGTGAACCAACCAAAGAAATGCTGAACTTCTTTAAAAAAAGAAATATATTAGCATGGCAGAATCAGTGAGGAGGGGCATGGATAGGTACTTGGTTAAATGCTTGCTCCACGGGAAAAAAAAATGCCCCAGTCTCTACTGCATGTGTTTTGTAGAAGACATAGAACCAGCTCCTCAGGTCCCATAAATCATCCTCAGGCCGTGGCCAATGGAATCAGCTGGCTTGCTACTTGGGTCGTAAAAATGTGCAGGGAGTCTCCCAATGCTCTCCAACATCAGAAGAAACAGAATCTGCAAATAGCACTTTCACAGAAGGGGGAGAATCGCAGCCGTTCTCTAACTCCTCAACAACAGGAAATAGAGAGCAAGGAAAAGTGCTACAGTGGTTTCACCACTCCAGGGTGGGACACCATCAAGGTGTGGCACAAGTTCACACACATGCACAGTGGTAGTACCAGACATGGACAAAATACATCATTGTACAGCTGCTACAGAGGAAAGATTTTTAAAACCTTAACTTGTGCTTCATCCAGTCCCCAAAGAGAAAGCTGTAACTCCCCAAGTTACCAGCAAGGCAGCTTCACAGGAGAGTGAGGAAACAGCATCATGGCATCTTCATGATTAACCTTATTGGTAACAGCTTATTAAAATACCCAAGAGATGACAGGGATGAAAATTCACTTGTAGCCAGCCACCCAACCCTTTGTGTGCTGTTGGGAAGAAGTAATCCATCTGATGTATGCAGCCATTTGGCTCACAGATTAGAAAGAATTTGCATTAATGGCTGAGAATTTCAACAGCAGTTGCAAGGGTATGTGTACCAACAAAACCCCAGCGAATTGCTACACTTTACCTAACCAGGTAAACTCTCAAGGTGGGGATAGTTTGTACCAAGCTGAGCAGGTCGCTGTGTATGACAGGCATAGCTGTGCAGAGATAAGTTAATGTACTCTGCAAGAAGTACAGCACCGAGATTACTGGGCAACATTTAAACCTGTTTTAAAACATCAGAGTTACAAAATGCAAGTGATTTAGCATCACATGAAAATACAAAAGCAGGTTACTTATTCAGTAGACTTTGAAGAACCAGCATCTGTTTTAACAGCCAGGTACAGCGAAATGTGATCTTAAGATCTAGACATTGTCACTTCTGCAGGCAGCAGATGACACAGGTCGTGAGTCCCCAAACAAGCTGTGCACAGGGAGGCCTTCGGGCTACAAGGGCCAAGCAGTCTGTGCCTAATTCCTGACAACCCAGTCCAGGTACTGAGCTTGCTTGAGAGCTGCTGAGGGCTGTGCAGAGAGCTCAGAGCAGCCCACCCTGCTGGAGAACAGCTCTGTTAGGCACATCTGGTTCCTCACCTGCTCAGCACTGTGAAGGTCCAAACCATGCATCAGTTCCGACAGAAAGTACTTGTGCTGCTGCCATGCCCTCCAGGTGGCTTCCTCTAAAAAACTTTTTTGCTTTGGTGAAGGAAGTTGCAGCTTCCAAGGGAATTCTGTACAGATGTACCCAAAACTCACAACTTCTCCTCTCACAGGCTTGCTTTTGCTTTTATTCATACAAGGAGAGACATGAAACCATACAGTGAGCCCAAGCCTGTGCTTGGAGTAATTGCCTTCTGAGTCTTCAGGCTCAGCATTCAGGATGCCATTTCAGAGCCTCAGACCAGCAAAAGTGTCACGTTTTGTCCCACTGTTGTTGCAAAATGGCTCCAATGTCACACAAACCCAGCATATACTCACATTTTATTAATGTCTGAGCACTGTTTCAGTCAAATGAAGGGAAAAAGTCAAATGTTTCTTTTTCTTTCATGAGTGGAAGTTTTACTCAAAGTTTGTCAAAATTTACCGAGCAATGGAAGCACATGAGACTGAGAGCATGTAGTGGCCAAGAGAGCAGATGATAATGATGTGTCATAAGCTGAAGGAAAGCAATATTCATTTTTCAGGAGAAATCATCCACTAACCCACAGCGTGCTGAAATACCAAAAGCACGTGGATTTTGGTAAGTACCAGGAAGCAACAGACTCGTATCAGAAAGAACAACTTAAATGACTTCAGATGAAGAGCTAAAAGTGCTGGAAATATAAGTGCTACAAGGAGCCACCCTGTGGCACCAGCAAGCTAAGGGAACAGAGGGCAAGCCAGGGTAGACACTTATGTGGGTTGGTCAGGTTTGTTTCTTTTTTTTTTTGAAACTCAAGCCAGCCATAGTGACAAAAGCTGGAACTGGCCCAAACAGCCACTTCTGTGGCAGGGAACTCCTTATCTGAGGAACTGAACCAGAAAAGCAGAGGGGCAGCGAGCTCCAGCAGCTCTTGCCCACATGCCACTCACCTGTCAGGCCTCTCAGGGACAAAGCTCTCTGAGGGACATCAGCATTCCCTGATGCCTCATCCTTGGGAATCCAGCAACAAGAGGGAAGTACTGCTCCCCAAATATATTCTTTTATGTGGAAGTGTTCTGATGCAGCAGTATGTCTCATATAACAACATATAGCTCTCTCAAGGCTAACTTGAAGATGTAACCAAAGACTTTTAGGGGGGAAGAGGTGAAAATGCTGTCTGACACAGCACACTGTGACCCGTCACTGTGGGTGGCATGGGTGCACACACAGCAATGGGCAGCTGTCCTCAACCTGTCTGCACTGTCCCACTCAATCTCTTGAAAATGCTGCCCAGGTACTGCCGCTTACCTGTGATCATCTGGACAGCTGCAAGGCAGCACCCACCCAAATGCCAGCAGCACACAGGTGACAAACAACTCGCTGTCCCTCCCAAACAGACTCATCACTTAGTTTGCTGGCATCACTTTGCTTTCCATCTAAATTCTGATTTAACAGGCCAGTGCCTGTCTGCTCACCTCAGGCTCCTGGTTCCCACTACTACTGGAGACAAGACCAGGCCTCCTCTTTAATCAGGAACAGTAGTGAGTTCTTATAAAAATGGAGCAATGCCACAGAACTGACCTACTCCACATCATCCCTGCTGGTGGGGACGTTTGCTCTTGGACCGTGACATGAACTGACAGCTTCACGGTCGGTTTTGTTTTCACCGTGCAGGAGCAGCGTTCAGGACTCCCATTTCCATCTTTGACGGCTCAGCAGAATGTGCCTCTTCTTGTATGGAGAGACACAGCTATCACAGCACTGGCAATTTCTGACCTTTGTCCTTAATAAATGGAAGGCATCATATCTAAGAACGAAGTCACACCCCCGCCGAAAGTATCAGCTGAAATAAAAATACGGCAACTCATCTGCTTAGCAACACGGGCTGCCACCAACATCACTTCCTTCTAAAGCACAAAGTTCAGTGCGCGGGCTCCACCCTGCCTCAGAGCCGCCTGTAAAATTGGAGCTGACTCGCTGAGAGGTCACGTCTCCTCGCTGTGAACAGGACTTTCCACAGCAGCAGAATTTCACTGGAACTTCCCAACGCACAGGCAGGGCGGGAGGCAGGGGGGAAACACCGCAGCAGTCACAGAGTTCACCTGCCGAGGAGGCAAGGCACTGACTCTCACATTTCCATTCATCTGTCCTTCCAGACAGATTTTTCAGAGCAGGTACTGAATAACCTGTTCCTTCTGTGGACTGGGGAGCAAGAGTGATTTCTCACAATTATTTCCTGGGTTTGCATATGTAAGGAGCACCTAGGTGTGACATTCTCAGATGTAACTACAGATGTTGTCATAGCTTGTTTTGAAATGGGAAGCAATGTAAAACCGATGGCCAAACACATGCTTATAACATCCTTGAAAAATATTTACAAACTATCCTTGAAAAATACTTAGAAATTATTTTTCCTACTTATGTTAATTGAGAAAAAGATGCATTTAAAATTGTTCAGTTTTATAACTTTTTAAGTAATGTTTTCTATAACCATGTATTTGTTTTTCTAAATGCTTCATAAAACTGCAAGTCTACAACAATTAAAAAATCCATTTACTTATATAATTTAGTTAAATGTGGTTTCTTTCTGATTCTTCTATTCTGAAAGAGGATCAACTAATAGGATGATACCGTTTTCTCATTAAACTCAGGTCCACTCCCCTCCCCACTTGTAGGAAGGGAGCTGAGAGGGATCTGAAGAGACCATCTGGTCCCCCCCCAGGCTGCACAAAGATAGGATAAAGTAGCCCCAGACAATCCCCAACAGATGTTTGTCTAACCTGTTCTTAGAAACCCTCCACGAAGCAGAGACCCCAACTTCCTAGGTAGCTTGTTCTGGTATTTCACTATCCTTCAAAAACAATGGATCAAATTGTTGTAAAATTTATCTGATTCTCTCTAAAAATGATTTCTAAGGCTCAATATCCTTACTTCCTTTTGTATTCTACGTCTCTTATTTGCTTTCTCTCTCTGTTCCGTACTTTATTTCTCAGCACAGATCATGAAGCCAAGGACAGTGCAGCAGCTGGGAACTTACTAGCACTCAGTGGAGTCATCTTTACATTGTTCTTGATGACTTACATGTGCCACCTATTGATAAATCCTAAGAGAGCATTTCGCAGGAGCGCTGCAATTTTGTTAGTGATACTTTACAAACTCCCTATAACCATCTACCCTGACTTCTCTATGAAACTGATGATTTATTTTTTCTGTCTGAAGTTCATTTTGATTTCTGTACTGATCATCTACAGTGGTTACGGACCTCCTAGCCTAGTGCAGTTGAGACATTTCATAAATGTACTCTGCATTACACCAGTCCAGTTTATTCTTTGTCTTTTTGTACACTGGCTTTATCATGGTGCTATCCTGGTGCCTTACAGCAGAGTAATTTGTGACATCTCTTCTGTCTCTTTCCTTCTCTGCCTTGTCCTTTCTCTCTCCAGAATGGCATGCATGGAAAATTTGGTTTCAGAAGGATATAGGGACATAAATAAAGTCACTGGACATTTATATAGGGAAAAGAGTATAATAAATTGTTCCTTCCACTATTTCAGACCGAATTCTGAGAGATCAGTCTCATACATCCTGAAGTTGAGAAAACAGTCTCATACATAGTTTAAAGCTTATGGAAATATTTTTTCTGTTACAGAGTAGTGAAGGTGCCAGCTGCAGTCTTCATTTCACTGACACAAAATGCTTCAAGGGCCTAAAATTTAAGTATTAATCAATACTTAGTTACAGAAACAGCACAATTTGAAGGAAAAGGGGAATACACTCACACTTATTAATTATTGTGGGTGTAGGGACATTTAGAAAGTGTGACATACATTCAGCAAGTGTGTAAAGACTTAAACTTACTTGTATGATCTTCACAGTTCCTCAGTCCAGCTGAATGTGTGCGCTTTGTGGAGCACTTCCCTGTAAGAAAAGAAACAACTGATTGGCTAGACAGAGTTTAACCACAGAACCAGGGAATAGTTTGTGTCAGAAAGACTTCTAAGAGCCTGCAGTATCCCGGGACATCTTCAACTCAATCAGGTTGCTCAAAGCCCAGTCCAACCTGACCTTGAGTGTTTCCAGGGGTGGGGCATCAATCTCCTCCGGGCAACTTGTGCCAGTACTTCGCCACCTCCACTGTAAAAAATCCCCCAAATTTCTAATCAGCTAAGTGTTTAATAGAATACACCATTAATTGAACCCTAAAACAAAATGTACTCTGGCAATACCAACTCACAAATAAAGGAATACCTCACCTCAGGCTTACACTTCACAGGAGACATGTAAAGTCTGATTCCACGAGGTGCTGCATACTTGTCACTCGTGCTGACATGATTTGAAAAGCAGAGGTGTTCTGTAATGTGCCAAACATAAAGAAATAAAGCTGGAGCTACAGGTCAGTGTTAAAAACACCACCACCACCAGACAACACCTCAATTTGTGTCCCACCATTCTGCACGTTTTCTGTTTCTATTTTGCATAAATATCTAAAATTTGTTTTATCCTTTAAGAGGAGCACCTTGGCTCTGCAGCACAGAGGGAACTCCCCTGAAAGCTTGCCAGAAACTCACCCCCCGTGCACAGGTTTGTTTATACTTTGGGTATGAAAAGCAACTTACACAATCACTGTATTTGCTGGTACACTCTGGGCAGATGAACAGAACCTGCCTGTTTCAGTTAAGGCGGGAAGATCCTGTGTCTTCATCCCGTGGTGGCTGAGAAGGGAGGGGATGTGAGGCACATCTTTAATGCCACAGGTCACACTCCAAAGGCTGCCCACTTTGGCAGTGCTGCACGGAACAGCACAGCTCAGCAGCAATGGACCAATTGTTTTCTCTCTTAAAAAACACAAGCCAGAACACGCCAAATTTTTCACACTGAGCGCACAGATTGTATCACGGCTTCCAAGGCAGCAGGTTTTTACCTGGAGCTTGTCTATAACTTAACAGAAAAGCTGTAAAGTAGTTGCTGAAAGATAAAGACAACAGATGTAGTGCTGGCATGAACATTCATCTTTGGTGTAGCAGGTTACTAACATGACTTTTGAGTCAGAACACTGCACATGCTCCCAGGCTTTTTTATTTAATAAGTAACGTACCACACACCATGTCCACCTCGCAATCTGTTGGGAAATAAGAAACATTGACATGGTAGCTAAAAAATCCCTAATGTGATGGCAGCCATATTGATGCCAACTTCTTGGAAACCATGTTTCTTGATGCATAAAAGCTTCTCACTTTCTTCAGAGGTAGGCTTAGCTTTTTGAGTTCTATTTGCTGTCAAACAACCACCAGAAGTTGAGACAGTACATTATATACAATAAAACTTCCCAGAACATTAACAAATCAACATAAGTGAAGGTAGACACTCTAATATCTCGGTCAATGGAGTACAACTCTCTTAGTTTTGTACCTTAGTCTGAATGGCAGGCAGTTCTCAGGGCTTGGATGAAAGGGAATTGCAGCAGGATGAAGGGAGGAGCAGGAAAAGGCCCACTTCCACCTGGAGGTGCTTTTTGTAAGCCTCCCTGCTACTAAACAGGTAATCCCAGTACTTACAAGGATTGCCCCATGGGAACCCTGCTGACAAGGCCCAAATATACAGTTTATTCTTGATCTAGAAAAAACCAAAAGGAGAGCCTTCAGCGAAACAAGGGGAGGAATCATAGTTCAATATGCTGGAAAGACTTTTTTTGTCACTGCTCGCCACAGAGACTTAAGGCTAGCGAGACACAGATTCCCAAATAGAAGGAGCAACAGCAGTTATTGTAATAAAAGGATGGTGTACCCAGGCCTTGGATCTTTTCAAGCAGAAAATATTATTAGAAGTTCTCCAGCGCCAGAGACAGCAGCACATTGAACACTCTGCTGTCCTGGCTCTTTCGTGCATGTTTATACAAAGGCACAACGGTATTGTAAGGGTTATCATCAAAGCCAGTAAGTCCTTCAACCCTCCTACCAATCCCTAGAAACAATCTTCTGAAAAACAGAGATACCACCACACACACGCACACACAACTGAAAAAAAAATACGGGCAATGCATGTTTTTAAACCCTCCCTGTTCTTTCCCCTGGTTTAAATGCCATAAAATCCCAGTAGCTTAAACTGCTCTGAGAATTTTTAACGTATCATTCACCACAAATCATAAGTTTCGCTACACATTTTTCACCCCCTTTAAAAACGAAAACCCAGATCCAGCTTTCAGCAGAAGTGAGACTATTGCTTCACCACGATTAGATATAAGTGAGGGAAAACAAACCAGGCAGCGCTGGGGCCTAGCGCTGTCAGCGTTGGTTCCGCACACAGCGCCTTACTGGGCACTCCTCAGCGCCAGCACACGTGGTAGTTTGTGCAAGATCATGGCCTTGTTTTAGTATAACACAATCAAGATAATTTTTACAAGGTCAGAAAGTTGGAATAAGAGGAAACAAAATCCAGGCCAGTTGTGTCTGGAATCAATTAGGCTTATGTGCTTCTCAGATGCTGCTTGTCTTTCCATTAAATAGTATTTCAATGTATACTTTCTATTAGTATGTACATAAAAGCACGCATTGCATGCAATATGTTTCTCCCTTTATTTAAACCCTCCCAAACTAGGCATGTCAGAAGGTCAAAAAGGAAGAGGTGTTCATCTGTGAGCGTTGAAATTGTTCTCTTGGCATTTACAGTTTAGTTATCTGCCTCCTCAATGACAAACTGCTCCGAAGGGCCAAATGTCTGTGGTGTACTCTACCTGTCCAAAAAGCAAATTAAAACTCAAGCATTCAATCAGGTAAATACCAGCTATGCCCGCTGTCAACTTTTGAGAGTTTTGTTGAGTTGTAAGATTTAGAGGAAAGAAGCCCACGTTGTTTTGCCTTTGCACAGTTAAATTTGCTATCTAATCATCACATTCAGTGAATCATCCATATACTGAATCATCCACAGAAGACTTTGGTTAAGGAAAAGTTAACTATAAAGAATTTCCATTTTCTCTACATGAAGCCAGTCTAACTTATACTAAAATGAAAGCCAGTGCCTGCACAGAAGGAATGCACAGGGCACACAATCCTGAGATATTTGTGCTGCATTCCCAAGTAAAACAGGTGACAGTAAAAATATTGATTTGTTGCTCATGTTGGGAAAAAAATTTAGGCATAAAAATTCTCTTGTCTAACCACTTGAAGATCAAAATATTTACATTCATTGCTTCTTTTCTCACCTTCATTTTGCAAAGTACAAAAATAAAGTGAAATAATTTATTCTTCCTCCACTTCAGTAACTTCTTAACATCAAAGTTGGAATTATTTTGGATAGCACTATAAATAATAATAATAATATGTGGTGAAAGCAGTTAAACCCATCAGTTTTCCGCTTATTTTTCTAAGCAGAACAGTTATGTGCCATGTTCACAGTTGCTAGCCAGGCTCAGAGCCGGCTCGGTACCACAACACGCAGGTCATGAACGCTCCAGCTGGAGCTGGGTCAGGGGAGGAACTCGGGGACGGGCTCCAGGCAGATTCTGCAGGGTCAGGGAGGGGCGACAGGCCGGGCTGCCCTTGGAATGACACAGAAACCCATTCCCTGGTCGCAGGGAATGATTTTGCTCATGCAGTCAGCCCTCCCACGCTTCCGTGCAGTCCCACAATGGTGCGGCTCCACACGCGGGCAGCGAGGGGAGGACGCGGCCGCCTGCAAGGGCGTAGGTCGAGCAGGCAAACGCAGCCCGGAGGGAAGCCCCGGGTGGGCTGGAGAAGCGGCCTGGCTTCCGCACGGCCATTGTTCTTTCCGGGAACGGGACGCCGCGTATCCCGCGTCCCTGTCCGCCGGGCGGGGCGGGCTCCCCGCGCCTTTGCGCGCTCCCGCTCCGGGAGGATTTCGCTCCTTCGAAAGGTCCCGCTGCTTTGCGGCTCTGACCCCCGGGCCACAGCGGAGCAGGAGCACCGTGCCCCCTCCTTCCCGAAGGGCTTCGCTCACACAGCTCGCACCCCGCCCCTCCCGCCGGGGACATCGCAGGGAGCCCCGGGACA
>VYXF01000177.1:11071-51572 GCA_013397295.1 Polioptila caerulea
AGCGGTCACCGCCCGGGCACCCGCACCGGGGGCGTGTGCCGGGACCCGTGGGGGCCGCGCTCCGTGGGGGCCGCCGTGTGCGGTGCCCGCCGCCAGCTCCGCGCCCCCCGGGCAGGCAAAGCTGCACCCGTTTAAGCTAAGCCCCCTGTAGACGTATTTATTTCGGTTTAATAGGTGTTTATGGTATGTTAGCCCGGACCTGTTCCTAATCAATCCGAGCTTAATCAAAATAACGCAGATTTATACCGGCCCCGGTGCCCACCGAGCAGGTGTTCTCTCGCACCTGTGGCCAAGCCGGCGGTGGGGGCGGCCGGGGAGCGACACCGTCCCGTGCCCGGGGCAGCTGCTCGGGCCATGGCTCTGCCCGGCCAGCGCCGCTTTGCCCTCCCTCCGTTCCCGGCCGGAACGAGCGCTGCCGCGATGGTGGGAGCCAAAACACGCGAAACTCAACAGCCGGCCCCGGCAGGATGGAGAAAGAGGAAGTTAAGGCACGGAGATGTCGGGGTAGGCTTTTTTCATTTTCTGTCCTGGCTTACGGTAGGAGCACATGGTCGTGGTAACAATCCACAGCGCTGGGAGGAGGAATTACCTCATGGAATTGCAAGCACTTTCCAAGTAAAGGTGGAGTCTGAAGCAAACAGGAGATCCAGCTGATAGTGGTTGATAAGCGTAGGGAGTATCGCATTGCTGCTTTGCTTACCTCAGAGACGCCTCAGCCCTTGTGGAGCAGGAAGAGGAGACTCCAACACACTGGCTCCCAGCACCCACATAATGACCCGTCATTTGCTTGCAGCAAAGCAAGCCGATGTCTTGGCTCACAAAGCAGCAGTTTCAGTAGAAGCTTCTCCTCCAATGGATCCTCTCTTCGATTGGTTGAGCAACAACCCCACAACTTTAGAACTTCAGAGCTCATTGAAGGAAAGCTGCTTTTCGTCTTGCATAGCAATTGAATTAAACTGGAAAGCCAGGACGAAATGAAATTACACACACCTTCAAAATAAAGACCAAACCAAATAAAACCCCACCATTCAGATGGTGCTTGGCCAAAAATATGACTAATATGCAACTGCATTTTTCTTCTGTGATCCTACTGAAGCCTTCTACTACTGGTGGATGATCCAGGAGCTGGGATTTACCAGTTAAGCAGGTGGGTCTGTGACCATGTCTCTAAATTTACATAGTGACACTATTAAAAGCAATCATCACTTCATCTAAAGCAGGTAAAAGTGTTATGTTTTACCAGTGATAGTTAATACAGGTCTTCCAGAAGAAAAAGGAATTGTAAATATGCTACTCTTGCTTAAATCATTTCCCTTAAACAGACACTCAAACTCCAAAAAGGAAAGAAAAAAGTAGAAGTAACAAAAAGATAGAGAAGTAAACTAGAAAGAAAATAGAATTGGACTAGGATAGGAACCCAGAGAAAAGCCAAAGCACTTAATTTATGATGCACAGTGGTCAGTCTTGCACATGAGGAATTACAATATTGCACGAGTTCACGAACTTAATTTCTGCTTCATAGCAGTAACTACGGGAGATGCCCCAAGTGCTTTTGTTTCAGAATGTTTTACTTCTGAGATGAAAGTTGAACAACACTGGGCAAGCAGGAGCAGCAGAGTGCACCCACTGGATTTTTGTGCACCACCGATGGCTGACAGACCTTCATCAGTTTCCAGTTGGCTTAGGTCAGTCAGTCACGTTTTGCTTAGAAGTGGCTGCATTGACTCTCAAGGGCACCAGGCACAGGAATTCTTTTGTGTTCTGATATTCTCAGTCTTAAGTACTTTAGACACGACAGTAACCAGCAACCCAAGGTCTGGTCATCCTCATAAATTAAAATGGGATAAAAAACCCCGTAAGGACAACCTGTTTCTAACTACATTCAAGACAAAGCTTTGCTGCATTTGTACACAACAATCACAGACAGGTGGTGTACATTGATTCAGGGGTTTTTTTTGAGCCAACAGCCGACAAGTAAATTGGTCCATCTCCTTTGCCACTGTCTCTGTACCTGTCCCTCCTCCTAAAAACCATTCATTCACACCTGTCCTACCAATTCTGGACATTGCCTCAACTCCAGTCTTGGTGCTGTCAAATGTGCACCTGTCAACAATCTCCAAATTTAAAAGTTCCTTCCTCACAGCCGGTCCAGCCCTCGAGTAGCAATTCCAGCCCAGGTGTGGGTGTCAGCATTCAGGTGCTGGGCAATGCCTCAAACTGACAGCCTCTCCCTGCCTCATCTTGGGAGACAGCAAGCAACCCCATGGATTCCTGTCTTCCCAAGGAGCCTTGCTCCTTAACTGGTTTTTAAGTCACGTTCTTTCAGACATTTCCCGTGTCTGAAAATGTTTTCCAATGCCATAATCAGAACATGCAGTGTTTACCTGACTGCTTTAACACAGACAATGTTAAATTGACAATTGTTAGCACAGTACCTTGGTCTCTTTTGAACTGTCCTCACAGATTTTTCTCCCTCTCAGTATTTTATGTCCAAATCTAGGAAAAGTAATGGAACTGGCAATGGAAAGGCTAATTAGATCCTGGTGTAATTTACAGCAAATGTACCATAGACCAAATCATCAACAAGAGTCTGCCCAATATAAACATTTATATCTCTGACTCTTCAATGAAGGAATTCTAAAAATCATAACTATGCTGGGGGGGTGGAATCCCAACAAACATACTGATGCATTAATTCATCTACATTCATGCTGCCATGGACAATTTTACAAGAACTGTAATTTGGGAGAGGAATACAAATGGATGTGTAGACTTGTAAATAGACTTTGAAGTAGGTTTTTCCTTTGCCTAAGCTCACCTCTATGTCACAAAGCCATAGGATGTTGCATTTAAATCCCATGTCTAAATATCAGATATGTGTTTATATATTGAGTCAAATGCCTGTCGCCACAACACAGAGATTTGCAACCAAACACAAGTTTTAAAAATTTATTTTTAAGTGAACAGTATACCTGATGGTACAGAATAGCCATTTCTTTACCCAGCACTCTTGTAACAGTGTGCTTTTTCAGGCTGGGCTGTAACTGACTGTGCAGCACGCTGGGTTTGCCTTCTCCAGCTTGGACTGCCTGCAGTAGGATTGTCACAGCAACAATCTCTCTTCTCAAGCCAATGCCAAAGCAGCAACACTTCCCTCCCCCCTCCTCCAGCTGCTAAGCAAAGAATAAACTTTTAGCTTTGCCCCTCCTTTATTGGAAGGGGAATAGGGTAATATGCTGTAATTGGTTTTCCATGTTTGCCAAGAGTCTGTTTCCTCTTATCATCCACAATATTTAACATAAGTCTTGTAATAGTTCCAAAAATAATAAAATCTGTCCCAAGAATAAAAATGATAGATCCACAACATGCTGCTTTTTTTGTCATGGTCTTGGTTTTGTAACATTCTGTTAGTAGTTTTTATTGCCTAACGTTGTGGTTTCTTTCATACGCGGCAGACCCAGTAAAGACATTTCATCAGCTACTTACATAGCAGCAGCCTGGATTATTTACAAATGGAGATTTCAGTAGTGTATTACAATAAATCACCACTGCATACTGTTAAAGTTACATTGCAGCAACGTGGCAGAAGAGAACCCAGAGATTCTAGGGGGAGGAACATGAAGTATACACAAATCATACACATGATCTCAGCAAACAAATTTATTAAGATATCCAAATAAAACCTGTTAGTCTTCCTTGGTCTCCCCTATCTCCTCCCATGCAACAGTGGAAGAGGACTAGGCAAATTATATCCCCCCACACATGCAAACCAGTGCACACAGTAGGTGCAACAAGTAACAGAGCCTGCGCAATAGTTCCTTCATGATTTTATATCACACAGCCAGATGGCACTCATAGGGCTCTCTCTCCCTCTGCCCCACCCCTCCACCCCTAAAACAAATGCCCCATACTGGGCAAATTCCTCCAAGTGTGGGAGTTACGGATGTGGAGCAAGTAAAGACAGAGAGTGGCATTTTGCTCACAGGATTTAGTTTGATTGAAACAATATGAAAACAGAAAAGACAAAAAGGAGATAATACACAGGAGAAATTCGATTTAGGACAGAAAAAAAAATCCTAAAACAAAACAACTGAAAAACCCAAGAAGAAAGTTGTAGGAGACTCAGTAATATCAAAAGAGCAGTCTGTTAAGAGGAATAACTACATCAGGCCTCAGCACTTAGAAAAGCATACCCTACTAGCAACAACTTAGAGAAAAATACAGGTACACCGGGGTACCCTCTTTAAGAAAGACTACTTAAAAAAATTAAAATCATGCAATGCTTAAAATTGTCTTCTGATATTTCTAATTTCATTGAATGTACTTTTTTTCATTCTGATCCAGTTTATCTGTATTTTTGAGCCTGAAAAGAGGTTTCAATTTCTCCCCAAGAACAGATTAAGTGCTCTAACAGTCACAAGTGAACTAAGGCAGAAATAACTTTCCCAGTTTAAATGCATGTGGTTTATTCTGTGCCCTTCCAACCCAAACAACATATAAATGTTGCAGCTAAAGGCTCTTCAAGGGCCACCACAAGAAACTAAGTGTCACAGAAAGTGTAACACAGCAGAAAGGACACAACTCTGGAGCAGGGGATGGAGCTCTCACTGCTTTCTGGTGGCTTCAGACACTTGTTACTTCAGTTTATGAGCAAGTGTTTTGGCAGTCGTTTCACCCTAACTCACTGCTGAGTCTGATCCGCACAGGAATAAATCAGAATGACCCAAGCCAAAAGAGACACACAGGTTTAAGACTGAGGGGAAGTTGATACTATTTCTTCAGTGACAGCCAAAATTCTGGGAGCATTTCATTTTTAGTAGAAATCGGAGAGACAAGTTTTTAGTCATGCTAAGAGGGCTTATCACCCCAATCTTCCTTTTTTTTTTTTTAAAGTTAACTATGCTTTACACCATATTCTAAACTGGGATTAGGGGAAAAATTGCACCTTGGTATGAGTTTTTGGTATCAGCAGTTTCACATTACACGTAACAGCTGTAAAAGTTGCTGGGAAACAATTACATGTTTTGGTTCTTTGGTTGTGAAAATGTAACCAACAAAAGCAACTGGAATTCAACATGAAATCTCAGCAAGTTATCAGTCACTCATGCACAAGTAAAACTGAAGCCTGTGAAAGAATCATCTTGTTAAAGCTTATGTTTTGGAAGTAAATCCTCCTGCTAAGTTCTGTGCTATAAAATTTTCAAATTCTAATTGGATAAAATAGCATCAGGACTTCTCAAAAAGAAACCCTACAAAAATAGAGATTCCTGTAGCAGCAAAAGGTTTACTTGTGTATAAAGTTTGTGACAAAAAGCCAGCCAGAATGCGTGGAAATTTCAGTTTTGTTCTAGCTACTCTTTGAAAGTACCACAGTCTTAACATAATGTACAGCCTAAAACTGGCATGTGAGCCAGGACCAAACCAGCAGGATCAGCAATTGATTGCATACATGACTTTAGTAAGTCACAGCATATTCCTCCAGCTCCTCTCACCCCTAAAAAGCAGCACTAGTGGCTCTTTACTATAGTAGCCCTGGATTCCTGGGTAACTTTATACTGCTTCCATGCTTTCAGAAAATGAGACTGTCAGATGCTTTCAGTTTTTCAAATCATCACCACTTTAAACAGCATGAATTTTTGTTCTTCTCAGGGCAGGGTACAAGTCCCCCCCCCGCTCCCATAATGGACAATTTTTATGGCTAAATTTATTCCCCTTTGTAATGAAGCTCAGGCTGCTATATAAGATCAAAAGAGCACACTCTTCTCTCATCTCAAACAACTGAATTCTACAAAGTTGCCAAGTGAAAAAAACTTCAAGTTGTTAATTCAAGCTAATAGTCTTGTTCGTTCACTCCTTCTTGTAAACAGCTAGTTAGGACATGCCAGTTTTCCCTTGTCATCCATGCAGTTCAGTCTAATGGTTTTTACTGTCATGCAACACAATTTTCAAACTTCAGCTGAAACAATAAGTGTGCACTATAAATGCAAACTTTGTATAATAAACAGGTTGAAAGTACATAAATGGAATAACCTCTTAATAATTTACAAGATCAAAACAATTATATTACATTGCTGAAAATGTTCCTAAGTGTGTTAAAAACAATCAAAGCCAGCAACTAACATAAATCCATAGTGGTTCTCCCATTCCCCGAGATACCAACAAAAGGTTCCACACCATTTTTTCAAATTTTATTTAATCTCAGAACCACTTCTATGTTACACCCGTCAGGCTGAAGTTTATTCATTCTGGATGTTCAAGTTCTGACAATTAGAATGGGTGACACAAGGATCCCTTTCCCCCAGTGTTGTGTTGCAGTCAATATTGGTCCAGTAAGACAAAAGTTTTGCAGTCATTGCCTGCCCCCCACCCCTTTATTTCCCCCAATACATGAAGCATGGTCTAGCATTAGCGTCACCCTTTTGTCTGCAATTATTTAAATAGGATGAGATGGAAACTCAGTTGTTTGCACATTTGTATGGAAGGTGACATGAACATTCTGTATTTTAACAAATAAACACTTAAACACAGGATTTTGATTTGCAGTGTTGCAACCCTTTTGTTTGAGGAAAAATATGCCCCTCCCCCCCAGCCATCACCATAATAAGTAACAAAACATTTGTAGTTTTGATTTTCACCAAGATTTCCAAACTGGCAGATTTTATTTTCACACCCTCTTCACAATAGACAAGATGCTTACCATATATTTAGGATTACAAGTTGTCACTAAAAGAAAACTTTACACAACCACTATACATTTAGGTTGAAAAACTGTCCTTGCATGAAAAATATACCTAGAAATCAAGTGGTAAACAAGAAAAAAACCATAGAGAAGATTAACGTTTTTAAAATGTGCCATATTAAATTTATCAACTCCTCCTCTACTTTTCATTCATATTCTGTTTTCACCTATAGTATTTGTTAAGGCAAACAGCTAATCCATTTCTGAAGAGGTGCTGTGGAAATTGTGGATAAACAGCAAACATTTGGCATTAAAATAGATAGCACGTATGTAGCCTCTAGTAATATACATTAAGCATCTCTCTTGGACTTCAGGATAATGATAGGGGAGCATGAACATGCTAACAATGTCAAAAAGGCTTAAAATTTAGCATCCAAGCAATTCCTATTAATGCTTCTGTAGTTTTCAAGCTCTAAGTAGTATAGATTTTATGCAAATGCATTAAAGAATTCTAGCTTGGCAAGTACACCCAAGCAGGTTATTAAACTATATATACAGAAAGTGATAAATACAGAATTAAAAGAGTCCTTCCGCTTCTCTTCATAGCCTTGAAAATTGACAAAAAACTTGAGGACAGCTCTACAATATTAAACATTAGGTAACCTCAGGAGCTGGGAAACCTAACTACACAAACTGATTAAAATACTCAGATGACTTTTGTAGTGTTTAATACAATTCAGTTCGTAGTCAAGGGCACAAGACAACATTTAACAAAAATAATCACATCAATCGACCTAGAAATCAAATGTAAATAGATATGAATACAATCTCCAAAATCTGTCTTTAAGTGAACATTAACCATTTATTCAAAGTTATACAAGAATTTGAAGGATAAAGTCTTCTGCAACAGGAAACCAACTTACAAGTTTCATGTCTCAGTTGAATTGAAGTGGAGGCGAGCGGGGCACGGGGAGGGAAGGGTGAACAAACAAGTAAGTAGGCCCCATCCAGGCAGCTAGAAAGTAAAAACAGGCTCAACAGCAGCCTCCTCCAGCTTGTTGTCCTCCCGGATTGCCTGCAAGTGTTGCATTGGTGGCAGCATGTTGAGGGCCAATTTTTATGCCATTTGCCTGAAATGAAGTTTAATACACAGTGTAAATATTTTAGAATATACTTGAAAAGCTACTTTGTCTATTTAGAAGATCATATAACAAGTTATCCTAATGTATGCAATAAATACAGAAAAGTTTGTAATTTTTTCCCAGCATATTCTAAGCGATTAAATATTATTTAAAGTAAGATGCCTTCCTTCTCATTTAAATTTTATCTCCATGTTACACTCTGGAGCTTAAACTAAAAGAAAAACCACAGAGCAAGAATTATTTGAATACTACTTGGCATATGGCTTAAAAATACATAGCATTTGCTAAGAATGCATAACCTCTCCCCTCTTGCCAAAATCTTCACTAGTTTAATAGTTTAATATAAAACTTTTCCTCTCTAGACAGCATTTCTTTCTGTGTTGAATCAGCTGTAGAGGCTAAGGGCATACGAGTGTTCTGTGTCATCAATAATTTCTGTGAACCCAAAAGACATGGCTACTTGCCAAGAACCCACACACAGCGTAGCTCTTTCATTCATCAAAATCACACTTATATCTTAACCCTCACTCCCTCAAGTGGATTTTACCTAAAAATACAGCACTTTGAGAAAAGTAATACAGTAGCTTCAGAAATTAAGCTCTTAAGGAAACTTTGCGTCACAGCAAATCTCAGATTTATAGTGCTTGGCAGTTGTTCTGCAGCAGTGGTAGCCTTCGGGTTTCTGGCACTCGCTCAGTATTGACAGCAGCTGATGTGGTTTCTTTTCGCTCTTTGACTCCTCTTTAATAAAAAGCATGCCCTATGGCTCATTGGTTTTGCCCCCTCTGGGCTGATAGCAACTTCTTGAAGAATCAGGGAGCCAGACTTGGCATAAAGCCAAATAAGTAGCACGGACTGTTGGCTCTTGACAGCATATTGCAATGAAAGCTCCGTAAGGCACAGTAAAGCAGTCAGCTACTAGATGAAACTTGACAGATACAGCCAGTGTGCTTTTTCAGACACTCTGATTGCTCTCCAATTTATACTGCACTACCAGCTGCATTTTCTTCAGGAAAGATGCGAAAGACTTTTTAATTTTTCATCAGTGAACTGAACTTAAGAAGTGTTTCACCAACATGCACACACACTTTCCAGTCAGAATTAGTTTAGAGGATTATTATTCAAGTCTTATTTAGCTACAAGTTTCCTCATGCATTACTTTGCATACTACTGAAGTTTCTCATTTTTTCCTCTCTGAAATCAGGAGTAATATTTTCAATAGTCTTAATTTTCTCATGTTGAAATACACTGAGCTGAAAGAAATAAAGCTACCTAATTTGAATCCTGCCAATTCCCTCCCTACTCTGAACAATCCTGCAAGGACTGTAACGTTTAAGAGAAGCATCACACTGACAGTCTGGACACACTTCTCCACAGAGCAGAAACAGAACAGAGTGGTGGTGTAGATTTTCACATGTGGTTTCACTAAGCACCTCAGCAACAATATTCAGGGACATGGAGGATAAAAAAATCCAACTTGATCTTTAGAAAAGACTGATCACCTCACATTGTCTATTTTTTATGAGACTGTTAACTGAGAGGTTATACAATCTTAACATTTCTACACAATACTAGTGTTACGAAGCAAGACTTTCAACAGTCGTTTCAAAATTCAAGAGACATTATAAATCTTTCTAGCTCTTGCTCCCCTTTCTTCAGCTCTCCATCCCCATCCCAAACAAGCAAAGGCACAGACCCCAATAATCTGTAATTTCAGTAAAGTGCATAAGCAAAATGGCTAATCTTTTATTCCCTGCAGTATCCAGCCACCTAAACCAGGAACATTTCAAAAGTCTTTTATGTAACTCTCAAAGCAATCCCTCCCCTACACTGGACAGCTCATGGAGTGCATCTGGCATATCAACATGGTCCCCCATTTACATAGTGGAAAATTATCTTTGAAAACAGATGACACCATATGGAGAAGTGGATGAAAGTGGATTTTCTTCTCTTTTGGGGATTTATATTATTTTGCGATGCTTCATGGATGGATAGGGTCACTTATTTTAATCCATTTTTATCACAATGGCAGACAATTCTACATCCAAATGGAACAGACAAATCTCTTACTGTCCAGCCTTCTAGGGAAGGTGAATTTTGTACTTTTAAAAAGCAGACAATGTACAGAGTACTAAAAGTTACCTCATTATTAATGTCAAAAACTCCTTCCTGGATTTTCTCGTAGATCTCCTTTGCAGTATTAATAAATGCCTAAAACAGAGGAAAAAAGATCACAGACACAATGAATGCAATACCCTTTGGTGTAAGATGCACTAATTGGAATTCAATCTCATGTGCAGTTGCTTCAGAGAGACTTTCCTTCCTGACCTCTGCAGAAACAGGTATGACAGCATCCTATAACCCACCCTGAAGCAGCAATGGATCACACGCTGTTTACAAAAACAGTGGCATTTTCATAACAGCTGTATTCTACAATCTGTTGTCCAGTAATTACAGGGAAAAAGTGGTTTTTAAGATATATAAATTACTTTTAAATTATTTATTTCTGACCCTTACGGATAGATTGTGTGGCAGATGGTTTCCCCTACCCTTAATATCTTTGTAATAGGCCACTCTAGATTAGAGTGCTTAGCAACATAAAACCACAGGGTACTTACAATGATGATGTAAGGATGTTGTCTGCTGGATGAAACCTTACGCTATCATTTAATATTCACCTAATTTTAAGAAGGTATTCTCTTTAATTAATCTTGCACACAATGGGCAACAGACATCTTAATAGTAGAAAGGAGAGGCCCCAGGTTTTATAATGGCTTCTACAAATCTCTTGTTTTAATTCAGAGGAAATACTTTGACACTTAGGTCTGAAAAAGTGACTGATATAAACGTTTTTAGTTAAAGTTTACAATCAATGATTCCATTCTTCATCTCTCATTTAGCTTTATAGGTCAAGTAATGCCTAAAATAATGCATCATTTAGGAGGTGATTAACAGCAGCTAGTAATTACAATAAACATACAGTTCTTTTTGTTTTAAAATACCAGCACCATGCAGTCATACAAGACACGCTACCTTCCACACAAGCCTATTACAGCAAATACAGATCTAATTCAAATATAAAAAAGTAAACAGGGTTCATGGAGAGGAACAAATCATACCTTTCCTCATTTCTACACTGGAAGCATTTGACTGCTGAACTTGCCACCAGAGCTTTGTTTCCTAATTAACAGGACTGATATGTTTTCACCTTTAAAGGCCTTACAGCTCCCCAGAGTAATCAATCTACTGCAGCTCAATTACTGCACCAAGCACACACCACAGCCAGTGAAGGAGACTTGAACGACTGCAGCAGGAGCAGAGAGATATGAATATGCATAAACTCTAAGTGGGTGATCGAATCATCACAGAGGGTCATGAGAATTTGCAGCAAAATAATGAGAAGAATTAATCATTGCAGATTCACAAGGCACTTAGGAAGCGAGTTCGTTTTTCAAACATGTGTTAGAGTTGAGAAGAAAAATTGGCTTTCAGCCAACTACGAATTGCTTCAAGTTCCTCAGAAACTGAAGTTTTCTACGTAAGGAAAAAAATTCTAACTTATCTTTGTTCCCAATAACATAATAATTATTGTAATGGCCACATACATGTGCTTACTGAAAGGTATAAGTCAACTTTGAAAATTCACATAGCTGGATTCTGTGAGGATCCTTACTTCTACTTCAGCAGGACATTAAACAGAACTTGAAGTCTTAAAAAAAGCGTTATGATAACTTCATGTAAACAAGCACTTAAGAATTGGCACTTCTAACTGTTCTAGAAGATGCTGGCTAAGTACACCAAGACTCAGAATTAATTTCATGAGAATTACATTAAATCTACAAAAACTACTTTAGAGCAACAAACTAGAATTTTAACGGACTCCAAACTAATACAACTGAGAATAAATTAACTTTTGGATACTAGACTCAAGAGCAGTCATTGTAGCAATGCATCTATGCTCACAAAAACCAGTAAAACGCACTGGAAAACAGCACTGCACAAACACCAAGTTCCTTCTGCTACCACACACGTACTGTACAAAGCAAAAGACCATATTGAGTTCAGTACAGTGTATTTTAATAGCAAATGTATTGGCCAAGAAACCATTGATCTGAAAAACCCAGATATTCTATTAATATAATTTCTATCATTTTCAGTTCTTTTGAAGTCATAATCCCACTACTCTGTTTCCATCAGTGGTGCATGACATATTTAGTGTCAAAACAGCACATACTGTTACTCTGCATAGCAGAATGCCGGGCTGCACTGGGCCACAGAAATAATTCCTATTTGAAAATAAATTACAAGAACATAGCACATAATATGCCTACCTCACATTCTCTTCTTTGTATGTATTCTAAAAAATTGCTACTAATCAACTATGAAAAGAGACTTGAAACCCTTGACACTTCCATTTGTTTCTCACATCCACATATTTTAAAGTTAACTTATGATCCAAAGTGTAAGCAGACTCAATCACCTCAGAACATCACTAGAACAGCAGTCTACCTGCTTTAAGAATACCATGTCAGACTCTGGCATTGCATGCTAGTGCCCCAATTAGCAAGGACAAGAAGGTGAACTTGGTAGAATTGACTTCTTCCAAAAATCTCTTTTAATACTGCATGTTCTAACTCTCATCTGGAACATGCAGCCTACTATAAACTCTTCATTATTTATGGGCAGTTTATCCTATTTTCAGATTAACTGAGCCATAGATGCAGAAAGACAGAGTGATTTCCCCTCAATCCAGTTTAGATTTATTAGACCACATGCAGGGGACTGTATGAACACAGCTCATAGCTGTAGCACCTCACAGAGGCACTTGGATCCAGGTGCAGTTTAGCCACTTCCACACAAGACCCCACCAGCAAGCCCACAAGGGCTCAGCTGGCTGCCCACCAAGCCTACTGCAGTTGCACTCTATGTTCCCATAATGCTGCTGCTATTGAAACACTAGACAAAGATACTCATGCCTTTCAATCCCAAACCAGGGCCAGGCTCACTTTCACCACTCCAGGGGAGGCAGTACCAGACTCACCCTGCATTTATACATAACTACCTGTAAGATGGAAATGCCCTAGTACACAATACCTCTATTACTCATAAGAGGAAGTGAGAGACTTCTGCAAAATCAGTATGTTAGACTGCCAAATATAAAATTCTTTGACTACATTTTGGGAAAATTCAAGAAAACAATGTACCTTTGGGAAAATGTCTACATTTAAAGTTTAACTCTTGGTCATTTTCTAAACCACAACTTACTGATGCTTTTATGCATAAGACTGCTGAATGTAACTGTAGTACAGCATTAAAAAAAGGTTGTACAAGTTATTCAGTGATTTGTTTTGATGTAATGTGTTTTTCAATTGTGTACCCGCTATAACTAGGTTTCCAAATAATAGCAACACCCCTTTGAGGAAAAGTGCATTCCTGTACAAAGTGAGAAAGTGAGTCTTGCAAGATGTGATCTGCCTGTTGTGTCATGCCTGCACCTACTGGTAAGCCAACAAAAGAGGTTTTTAAATCACAATGTATCAGTATAATATCACTTTAGGTTATTTGTATAAGGAGTTTCCCAGATCATACTGCAACATGAGAATCAAGAAGTCATGTCTCACAATGCTTGCCTCAAAAAAACCCCCAAACCCAAACCTGCAGCTACCAAACACTACAGATACTGCATTTAAAGTAAACTAATCCTACAAACACTGAATGTAGAATTAAATCAACTTACACATTCATATCATGCATAAAAAGACTAAGTAATACAGTTTTACTACCCTTAAGACAAATGCAGGAAGAATTAATTCTGTAACTTGTGAAAACAATGCAAGAAACAGGTAAGGGAATAAGTTCCTGATACCTCTGTCTCATGGAAGCTGTATGCAGTAGTAATAATAAGCTAGGGGTATCAGAACATGAGTAGTAGAGCAGCTACATTTGTTTTCACTTGCAGATGTCAATAATGTCATTTGTCTTTCTCAGAAGGCTAATGGCAGGACTTTGGTAGAAGCAGAGCATAACAGGAAAAACTTGTAAATGAATCACTGCTACTTTTCAAAACTCAAGACAAGTTCATCTTTGCCTAAAATCAGGTACGAGAGCACGTTCAGCAAGGCCAGCTTGTGGAACATGCTGCCCTCTGGTGGCAATGTTAAAATTAAACTTCATGTGCGGAAATAAAAATTGAGCAATCATTATTTCCTGGATTCTTTCTTACAATTACATGAGGAATGCTGAAAGGTTAAATATACCACAAATTCTAAAGCGTGACCCAGCCAACACCTAAAATTTCTTCCTCCTCTCCAATTTTCTATCTTACCTTTCAGCAGTAAGGTATTACTATTTAAGAATGCATTTGGAAACAGTAACAACACAGACAAAAATTGGATTTCTGCCTAAAGCATTCACCATCCCAGTATGTAAGTGGCACTGGATGGCTACTTAAAGTAAGATTCCAAAGCTCTGAGCAGCTCTTTTATGCACTCACAGTAAGGCAATGCTTTTTACAGCTAAATGACCTTTCAGGAAGAAGCCTAGTGCACTAAAAGGGATGCAGAGGGGTTAATTATAAGCAGTAGTAAGGTGCTGTATAATGAACCCACACCCCCAAAAGCATCCCAACATATTTGTAACCTTATATTTGAAATAAAGATGAAAAGACACAAACCACAATTTGACAGCAATTTCTTTTATGTTCCTGTTGAGGCACAATCTTTCTGACAAACTTATTGAGCCCATGTACATTACTAGAACTCAAACTGACTTAAGAAGTCCTGTTAACTGTTGTTGAACAGTTATAGAGGACAGAATACTTGAGGAAAAAGAAAAAAAAAAAAGAAAGGAAAAAAAAAGATAAACTCCCTAGAACTAAGAATCCATTTCTCCAAGAATCTACAGGTCAGGCAGGCAATATCATACATTTCATGCTCTTCTGTAAAGCCTGACACACTCAGTTAACTGAGACCTTTTATTTTCATCATACCATGGAATGCCCAGAAGCCCCAAGAACCATGGCAGAGCTGGTGCTCCTTACTGTGAAGCTGGGGCACAGTCCAAGGATTTGCCACAAGTAGCTAAAAGCTGTGTATCTTCATTACAGTCAGGTGTCCTGTCCCTTCTCCCTTCCTCAGCTGAACTGACACGAACTTCAACCCCACTTTCTCATGGGAGAAACTGGCTAAAATTTCAGCTTCACACAGTTGAAAGGTCACAGAATTTTCATTTCCAGGAACTTGAAGGAATACTGGTTTTGATACAAATAAAGATAAACCTACCTTTTGGGTGGGTGTTTCTTGGGTTTTTTAAAGACTCATGACCTAGAAATCCTGCTTTTGTGCAAGTGCTAGTCAGATTACCTCTTGTGTGTCACTTTACCTTGCTATGAAAATTATTAACATCCTGTGACTTTCAAGTTTTATTAACTAAATCCCTGCTTACTCTATCACCATGTCAAACAACTGTTTGTTTCCCAACTATTAGTTAGGGAGGGTTGGGAGGGAAATGAAGCACACTCTAAAAATCAATTTAGATGCCTCTAAGAATCTAACCTTTCCATGAGACTTCTGCTTTCACCCTTCAGAATATTACAAAAGGCCATCTCCCTTATCTGTGCCACTGTTGAAGCTACAGGAGCTTTGAATATTCGTTATCCATTTAAGCAAAAGTATGAAAGAAGCTGCCTGAAGAGAAAATTTACTTACAACTGAAACACAACCATCGAGCTCCACACAGCAGAAGTGCTCCATTGCTCAGTTAAAACCGTAAGTCTATTTAGACTTAATCCTAAATAATGAATTCATCATGGCATTCTATTTATGTGCAGACAGCTCGGAATAACACAAACAATGCTCTTAAGTTTGGCATAGGCACCCCTCCATGTAGGAAACAACTTACTAAACCAACTGCCACACCAGGAGTCAGTGATACACTGGCACAACTCAAGTGAGGTCAGCCTCTGAACAGTGATGTTGTCTAGCACTGCTCTGACCAGCATCCAGAAAACTTTCTGGCTTAGGATTGGTCATATCATGAATCATTATTAAAAGTAGCAGTCTGGAATGAAATAATAATGCACGGTAGCTTCCCAAATACAGCTAGGTATCCTTACTTCTTGAGAATCAGTGTACATAAATGGATTCAAACCACTGATATGCCAGGGACAAAGAGTTAAGCACCATGTGCTATAGGGTCACATAGTCACCCTGAGGTCATGCTGGTGATTCTACTCTGCCCTGTCCAAGCAGTAAGCTCTCAGCAAACTCAGAACTACAAGTTGCCAGTAAGAACACAATTAATAATTATATACTCCTGCTGAACTACCAATGAAAAAACTAATGTGATAAAATTGCTAACGTCTCTTGCAAACAAGACAGACTATATTCTTATGCATTATGTGCTGGTTTAATGAGAGGTCAGAAAGTAATGGATGTTATGATTAAAACAAGTGCAAACCTGCCTGGGTTTCAGACCCCAGACTTATGCAGGTATAAGTGAAAAGCCTCCCCATGGACATCACAGTGTTTTCTTAGAAAATAAGCAACACTGAAGTCTGCAAACAGGATTTCAGAGTGCATATCACCCATTCACAATTCAACACAGTAGAGCAAATATGATAACCAAGATTCTAAAAGTTAACAAGATTCTACCATGAGAAAGCCCACAGCCATGCATGACAAAGTACACTGCTCTAACTACAATCACCTTAGAAATCATTGAGGATAAAAAACCAAGAAGCACAAAAACTCAGTAATATTTTGGCAGTTGGTTACCTTTACAGCTTTAGATAGAGGCTAAAAGGAAATCAACAACAACCTTCTGTTTAAATAAATATGACATTGCTGAAGACACTAGCATTAACTGTCTTTGCACTGCAGCCACATTATAAGCCTCTGCCTAATCTCCCTCCAAAAATCATTCTACCCTCTCAGTGATGCAGAAACTCTTTTTACACAATCCCATTCCACATGAAATACAATGGATTTAACTTGGTGGTCACAGCGTTAAAAGTTCTAATTCTTAGAAGTCTCCAAAGTAACTATGAAGGAACAGCCTCCATCTACTTCCAACTCCCTACCATCTATTACCTATTATGCAAACAGGGTGGAAACTTCTCCAACAGCCTTGCACAAAAGAAACAGCCAACAAGATGTTTTCCACTCCTTATCATCCATTTCTATTCAAGATGTTCACTATCTTCTTCAGGATTATGGTTCATTACCTACAACTTTAAACTGTTTTAAGATCCAAGTACCAAAAAGGTCAATGTACTGCTCCAGCTATGGATTTACTAAGGTATTCCACAGTGGTGGAAATCAGGATTAAACAAGGGAAACAGCTTAGAAAAACATTACTAACAGAAGCTAATTTGTTCACATAAAGAAACTACTAGAGGTTAGGATTTTGCTTCCGTAGCTGCTAACTATTCTACATCATGCCACTTTTTTTGTGTTTACTGAGAACACCATTTAAGGAATGCACCTGACTGTCACTGGAAAGGATTATATCCTAAAGCTTTTCCACAAGAATTAGAAAGTTAGTACACATGCCCATCACTCACTCATGTAATCACAAGGAGAGGATTCTATGTGAACTTCTTGATAAAGAACTTCATGCTCATTTGCCTCCTGATAATCAGAGATGCATCAGATGCTGGACAATCAATTCATTAGGATGTATTATTTTGATGCAAAAAGAGGTGGTAATACTAGAATCATGTAGCAATGAATTCTGTGAAAATCATCTAGCTTACTGCAACTCTTCAAAAAATGTAAGTATTTTATAACTAAAAGGCTTTACTTTCAAAAATTCATTGGTCACACAACATTTTGAATTTAGGACAGTTCTGGAAAAGATTAGGGGTAGATCACGTAGTATAAGAAGCTGGCTGAATTATGTCATTTTAAGAAAGGTCAGTGTGGATGAACCTAGTATGGGCTTGAAAGACATGTGAAGCAATCTTTCTGCTGTACACAGCACTAGCATCTCAGCTGGAGCTCTTGGTCCACCACTGTACTTGTCTGGGTACAAGGCAGTTAGTTTTCTTTACAGCAGTCTGCATGGTGCTGTGCTTCGGATTTATGACTAAAACAGTGTTGGTAATCCACCAACATTTTAGCTACTGCTGAGTGTCAAGGTTTTCTGTTTCTTACACTGCCCTCTCCTGACAGTGATTAGGCTTAGGGTAAGCAAAATTGTGGGGGACACAAATCAGTCAGGACAGCTGACCAGAATTGGTCTGAGGAGTATTTCATATTACATGATACAATGCTCAAGAATAAAAACCAAAGGGTAGTCAAAGTCACCGTTTCTCAGAGACTGGCTGAGATACAATTTGTTTGTAGGAAGCTGTGAGTGACTGCCTTTCTGTCACTCTTGGCCTGTCTCTTCCCTTAATTTTTACAACTCTGTCTCAGGCCCTGAGTTCTATCTCGCTTTGTCTCTTCTTCCCCCATCCTGCCAGACAGAGACACTGAGTAAGCAACGTGGTGGGTATTCAGTTGCAGCTGAGCTCAGCCCACCATGACTACCCTTCACAACAGGAATGCAATCAACCAAGGTGAGCAATGCAAGAACTCACATGTGTCTAGAAATGTGAAATATAAGCAAAGACTTAAGTTGTTTAAAGTAGCAAAAACTGAAAAACTTATTCCAATACACAGCAGACTACAGTAACCAAGGCAATAACCTCTTCAGCAGCTCTGCAGATGACAGAAAATAGAAGCTGTGTGCAAATTGAAGAAGACCCCTACTAGGTAGCAGAGAGGAAAGATGATGACAGTAGAAATACCAAAGCACTGCAAGAATTGCTCTGAAGAGCTCATGATATACCAGGAGCCCTTAGAACAGGTTACAGTGACATCTGCTAAGAATACCAATAGCTTGGCTTGCTTTGGACTAGCAAATCTATTCTAGTCTTAGTTCTTGGATTTCATGGCAGACAGAAGTTAGCCATTTCTCTGATCAAATACTTCAAGAAATCCCACAAGTACATAAATTAGGAAGTCTCAACAATATAATTAGTGCTGTGTAATCAATTACAACATAGACATTGTCTTTCTCATAATACAAAGGGTAGTTAATTCAAGTGAAGGAACCCAAAATCTAAAGGAATAGTATCTATACAAACAAGTGTAATTTAAATCTGTTGTTTTAGTAAAAAGACAGTGTTGAGCAAAGTTACCTCCTCTACATTGGAAGCAGTTTTGGCAGATGTCTCCATAAAGATAAGTCCGTGTTCTCGTGCAAATGCTTCCCCCTCCTCTTTCTTAACTTCTCGTCTAGATTCTAAATCACTAAGATAGAAGAAAAAAGCCAAAAGTTAAATTACATGGTCTAATATGTCCATATAAAGATTTTTCTTCACAGACACGCTCATAAGCCTGAGAAGCCAAGAGACCCCATCAGAACTTGGTATATAACTTGTCAAGCCCTTAAAGTAGAATTCTTTTAAATCTTGCACTTACAGTACATGGAATAGTCACAGGCATCACACTTGCTTGAGCTATACATCCTACCTGACATAAATCTTATCAAAGACTTCATGAAATAGCTTTCCATGGGATGAGTGTGTATTTATCTAGGTATTCCTTGAATACTAACTTTAGACATTGTATTTTCAGTATGTATCACTCTCTTCTATTATAGTATTATCTATCAATTCAATACTATAAAGCTGAGCTGATAAGGGAGCTTCAGAAATGATTTACTAATATTAAACATAATCTAAAAAATAAAATTCTTTTTTTTTTTATTCAGTAGTAAAACTTCATATAGTCAATTTCTCTTCTAATAAAAAAACTTAAAAGCAGAAATAAGTTCTTTTGAACTACATTAGCTGTTCTCTCCCACTAACTAAAGTTAGCATTTAGGTTGTGAAACTCCTGGCCTTCAAGCAGCAAAAGAAATTGAAGTGACTGTTAGACAAGCTCTTGCTTCCTGCTTTCCAAGCAATTTAATTCAAAGTTAAATATTACCCAAAAAAGCAAAAAAAAAACTCTTGGACTGGACAACTAGAGACAAATCCATTTCTCTAAGTCCTATAGACACAAGTATTTTACTCTTACTTTTTAAAGATTCTTTAAGAACAAGGAATTCACAGTTTGTCCCACTTTGTAAGTATATTACATCTTGAGCAATAAAAATGATGTATTTATTACTGATGTGTAAGTGCAAGATATAGATTTCAATGAATTTTCATCTAAGTCGTACATTCATAAATATCTTAGATAGGAATTTTTAACTAAAGAGCATACAAATAGATATACTGAATTCACAATCAGTATACAAATAAAAAGTATCATATTAAACTTCAGTGTTTGCCAACTTTGTAATTATACATATATTAAAAATATGTAATACTCACTGTGGCATCTATTTTGCAGCAAAGCAGGTTTTTATATATTTTAGCTAAAAACTAGCTTAAATGAGTTGCAGAGTCAATACAATTCAGCATATTATTTAAATGTTAAAAAAAATTGAAGATAAGGATACAAATAATATCTTCAAAAATAATTTTGAAGTTGTTCATTACATTTTAAGCATTCCCAGTATTAGCTGACATTATCTTTTTCAATCTGAGCAATGTCTTTATTTGCTACTACCATGCTTCACCTTGATTCACTTCAGAGTTATCTCCATGACAGAACATAAACAAATAAGTTTTGACTAGTAATAATGCAGTTGTATCAAAAACTGCAATGACAATCCAATCAAAACTCAATACTGATACCTAAACATATTCTTGAAGAACTTTAACTGCTTCTACTAACCACAGTTGTCTTCCTCTCTCCATTCCAATAATTCGAAGCATTTGGTCTTACTAGATCAATATAGCTATGCTTTGTTCTGGAAAGAAGATTAAGTACAGTATTTGTAATGTTTTAACACTAGTATTTGTAATGTTTTCAACAAACAGCCATTATATTTCAAATTAAATTCTCAACACTCTTCAAATCCAGCAGTAAGTCAGTACCACAAAGTTATGTCAAGTGCACTTTTGGGAGTCATAAGAGTGGCATTTATTCCTTCAAAACTATGATGCTAGCATACATGTTCTTCCTTCCACCTATCTCTAGTAGTGTACCCTACCATAAGCATTCTTTCAGGATAATGCAATAAAATTGAAGGAGTTTTCTTCCTGCCCTCCTTGAAAATAATATCCTTTAGAAAGCTTAAAGCTTTAAAGTTTAACTCATAGTACTTTTAGATCATGTGGCACCTTAACCTGTAATAATTTACTGGGCAAATTTTAAGTATATTTATTGTTTGAATAAAACCTACTGGGCTAGCTGCAAGTAGCAAATCAGTCTGCATCAGCAGAATGTAAATCATGAAAATTTAGTTTAACAGCTAAGAATAATCAGAAAGAGTTACAGATGTCAATTAAGTATGCATACTTATCTCAAGTAAACAGTACACTTTACTGTTTCTCTCAGTGCCATATTTTTACTCACACAAGTATAACAACAGTTGGTC
Organism: Polioptila caerulea; assembly: GCA_013397295.1. NCBI lineage: Eukaryota > Metazoa > Chordata > Aves > Passeriformes > Certhiidae > Polioptila > Polioptila caerulea. Next base: position 32,372 of record VYXF01000177.1, read on the forward strand.
AGTGCCATCATGAGTTTACCAATGTTTCATTTAATAAATAAGATTACATTTTTTATATTAATTTGTCAAAATTATGCTTGACACATTCCTCAATTAAAAAGAAAGTTGTTAGTCATTTACCAGATAATGTAAAAAAAGGACAAACTTCACAATTACTTAATATGTACCACGGTTTTCACAAGGAGGTAGAGGTAGTGGGGCAGTGGGGGAAAACAGAAGGGAGAAGAGGGGGAAGAAGAACAAAATAAAGAGTTCAACAGGCCCAAAGAGCAAACCCAGACTCACAAAGCTGCTTCTCAGTACCATCTAAGAAATTATCTGGCTGCTCATGGGATTTTTCAGGGGCATGCATTATTTCAATTGGCATCTTTACCTTCAAGAATTGCTGAGGCATGGAGACAAGTTCAAGTCAATTACACAAAGGTCCATAATTAATGAGTTATTAAATTCTGAGGTGATGCTTTTGATATTTTGAAAAAATTCTGCATCCAGCAAAAAAAAGATCTAGATATGATGCTATAATTCACTGGATAAAAAAGAACTAGATGAATTACAGATAATATATTCACTGATGTGTTTTTATTAAGACATTCACTACAAAGTCTCAGCATCAACAGGGAATAACTTCGTAATTTTAGACAGCATAGCTGATGAGAAGATCAAGTAAGGAATAGATTACAAATTGGGTAATACTTCCATAACTTTTAGTTGTATTTTCATCACCCAGTGAATTTACTAGGAAATGGTGAAAAAGAATTCTCTGATCTCAATCCCAGCTAGAAGGTACAGAATATGTAAGAGGCTTGTAAATCAGAAATGTTTTAGTCACTGAGGAATGCACTTACATTTGAGAGAAGTTTTTGATGTGAGTACTCTACTATGGGCCTTTTTTTAAAATGACACTTCCTTTGACACGATACTTATCCAAAAATAAAAGTGCTTTAGAACACCTCAAATTAGGAATCATATTCTAAGGGAAGAGATCTAGGTGTTGGTGATTCCAGAAACAAAAAAAACATGAGAAAACAACACCTATCATCAATTGCTTCACGCATTTGCAATCAATCCTTTGGAATAAAATTACTTCCAAAACAGATACTCAGAACATAACGTAGTTGATCCACGTGCTGCACATTGTATCAGTCTAAGTAGAATAGGAAAGGTTTTAGGCTCACCACAGAACTATGCAGTGACAGAAGGGAATTTGAAGTTAACATGTGCCTACAAATACGAAAACTCAAAAGCTAAAATACAGAGAAGTTAAATCTTTCCCTCTTACAAAACAACAGCTAATAAAATTTTACCTTTTGTTTCCAATAAGCATTATAACCATGTTGGAATTGGAATGCTGACGAGCATCTTCTAACCAAGTTGTCAAGTGGTTGAAAGTGTCCCTCCTAAGTACAGAAGAGAATGAACATTAAAAGCAGCATTTCAAGAAATCTTTCCCCTGTTAGTCCACTTCTATACTTAATAACCAACTCATTTATTAGTGCACATGCTCTAGGGATAAAAGCTAGTAATCCCTTTGTGAGAGGCAGAATGGGCGAACAAAAATTTAGCAAACAAGGAGTGTTAATGAACTCTGCCTAAAAAGTAATTGAAAACATGTTTGCTACAAAGAGTAAAGAGGATTCTTAGAACTGTAAGAATCTGTAATTTTATATACATATAAAAACTGAACAGAATTTTAAAAGTACCCATCAGCTTCAACCAAGCCAAACAGTACAAATAAACACGTACTCATATAGTAGTATTTGTTTTACTGAAGGCAGAAAATGGTTGATAATTTTTATGTGAGTTTATAAGCTGAATAATAAATTTAGCAATAAAATCTTTTAAAATGAGGTACATGAATGTGACACACAACAGTTTTTACAGAGATGTTAACTAAGTAATAAATCTCACACTTGTATAGTGGTCTTAAGATATCGTATTTTATTTACGAATCAAAGATGCATTTACTGGAAATCCAAAGGAAAGAACATTTCCTGATATTTAAACGTAAAAAGGGAACAGAAGGAAAAACATCTAGGAAATCTCTAATACAAGTGGTTGCTCAATGCAACAACAAGAGTCAAGGCCCTCAAAAGGAGGCATACAACTTAATAGTACTGTGGAGCCTAAACATTTTCATAAACCAGTTGATTTTATAGATCAACTTTATATATATACTTTATTTAATATAACAGGGAAACTTTAGTAACTTCTAAACAGCTACTAAAAAAATATCGGATTAGGACCTGCATTTTCCAAACCTCATAAACACAGCAATGGTAGAAGTTTCCTGGTAATCTTTATGTAACCTAACTTCTATGTTTTACTATTTCACTCCTTCGTAGAATAGCACTTCAGTAAAACTAATCTGCTAGGATTAAAGAAAAAAATATCCCTCATGATAATAAAACACTAGAAAGGAATTAATGAGATATTTTCAAGTATTTCTCAATAAAGGTAATCCAGAGGTTGATGGCCAATAGTTTATAAAAACGTTTTATTTCATTCTTCCTGAGATTTTATGCATCCTTTCCCAACTACCACACGGAGAAAACTGGAAGTATATAGGACTTGCTACAGCTTGACTTAGAGCACTTACAGAAAGTTGACACAATGTTAGCCTACCAGAATCTATACAAAAAGCCAAGCTAGATGAAACACTTAGCATTACTGTACACCACAGCCCAGTTCTACAAAGACATATCATAGTAATCCAGTTGGTATTCTCACCTTGTAATGTCATACACTAGCAAAGCCCCTGCAGCCCCTCTGTAGTATGATCTTGTGATGGAACGGAAGGACTCCTGCCCTGCCTGTAGAACACAAAGTTTCATTACTTCATATCTGATACGGATTTTTTGCTCCTGAAAACCATGAACTTAGAATCACAGAATAGAATTCTGCTTTTGAGATGGGGATATGGAAGAGTATGGATGGGAAATCAGAAAGGGGACAACTGGGGACGAAGTCTCCAACAGTAGCAAGAAAAGGCACACGGGGAGAAGACAACAACTACAGCACAGTGCAGTTAAAAAAGAAAAAAAAAAATCGGAACAAGACCTCTAAACCTTTTTTGGCAATCCCTGACAACCCAATTTACTGAATGGCTTCACAATACATGAATCATTATTAGAGCATAGAATGGACTCCTAGCAACTAAGCTCTGAAGACAAATTTGAAAGGAAGCAAATAACCCAGAGCTTCACATTTGAATTCAATAACCCGCTCCCTGGGGCAGCTGTTGACACTAGAATAAATAAAGTCCATTGTAAATAAATGATGAATGACATCTTTACGCCCACCATCTGCTGGTGTAAAGGTTGTTGGAAGGCCAAGGATGCGGATTTTATCCGTTATATCATAAACTGCAGCCAGCTTTCAACAGTCTTCAGATGGAATTCTTTCAGTAATCATTTTATTAAGAAAAAACAGAAAATGGTTGTGAATCCAATTTTACACAATTCTGCTCCACAGTTAATCAATTTCCTCTGTAGTTGATAAATAATGCTTGTCAAAGCAGCTACAGGATGCAAGAGTCATCTTCATATACACTATGAAAAACTTCATAAAGAGTCTACATAAATAAGATAGTTCTCGCAGAAGTATACTGTAAAAATCCCAGCACTTTAAAAAAATGCTCAAAAGAATACAGTCCTGAAAAATAAATATTCAAAGCTGCAGATCTTGAGCTCCTCATGCTCATGTTTTTCAGAAGAGCTATCTAGCACTTGACACTTGCTAGAAGAAATATTTACTCCTAATATTTAGCAATAACAGATGCTTTAGCATAATTCAAAGATAACACAGAACATGTTTAAGAAATAGTAATGCTGAAAAAACCCTGATGTGCAGTAAATCTGTAGAACTATAGGAAATTGCTCTGATTTAAAAACACTAAACACAAGAATGAAATATTTATCAAATACAAGGTACCCATCAGCCATGCCTACAAAATTAATTTATGGATAACTTTTTCTTCTCACACTTATTGTGCTTTTGTTAATACTAGATCTTCCTGAATTCAAAGAGGGCTTGATCTAGATACTGTCACTCATCACGAACAGTGGTACATCCTTATCTCCCATAATATACCGTAACTTCTATTTAAGAAAACACTTTATCTTAGGCATTCCAGTGGAAACAGTTACAAAATACAGTACAACACACTTAATAGTTTCAACACCATTAGAATACAATCACATATGTTCTTGGCCAAGAGTCCAAGTACACCTTCATGTAAACTTTGGTAATGGAATACAGACAACCAGTAGAATACACCAAGAAACAGTAAAATACAAATAATCAACTGTTTTTTAGTGTAATACCTGGTTTCCTATATAGAAATTCAAGCAAGTTTTACCACTTTTTCTTGGTGTGGTGACTAGCTCAAGTGGATGGTAGATAAGTGAAACATTTCCCTGCTAAACAGACAACTTACTGTTACCAGGGTATTCCATACATTGCTTAAAGTCATACATGACTTGGACTTCACCTAACACATTAAGATTGTCTGTTACACCTTCATAAATTCCACCCTGACATGTGAAACTGTTTATCTCACTGAGTAAATTATTCATAGTCAAGCAATATTGTCAGAGGTTCTAGCAGATCTTACAAAAACATATGAACTGTGAATTCTTAAAAGAATCACTAACTTACAGAAGTTCAGTATATAACTCCGGAAAGCACTGTAATAATTTTCATCTTTGTCTCACTCGACAATGGTGAAATTTAAATATCATTGCTTCCTTAAAGAAAGGGTGGAAAATGGTACCTTCTTCGGTGAAGGGATGACATTTTCCATATAGCAATAATTAATTTATGCTTACATACACCAATGGACAACACAAACTCATTCTAAGCAAAAGAAAACTGAGTTTTTGTAAAGAACCTCTATTATACTAATATTTATCTACAACATAAAAATGTATTATATAATAAATACGTAAAATTTACTGGCTACTTTAACAGTACCATTCTGAATGAGATCTGGAAGGTCAATATGAGGTCAATATAGAAGGTCAAACATAGGGTTGGTTAGGCATGTAGAATAAAGAACACAGCTTTATATTTTAAGCATCATTGTTACTTTACTTCTTCACATGACAATTTTTTCTCTGTCCACTTCCCTTTTTTCCAAGGGAGATAAGTTATTTCAAAATTCAAAAGAAGTCAAACCAGAAAGAAAGTGTAGGCTATTAGCTGAAATGGAATTAAAAACCATGAGTGCGCTGTAATTGCACTTCATCAGTCTTAAAAAGTAGGACCTACCCAAGTTCAGCTACTTGTTACAAGGAGCAACAGATAGAAGCAACAGTATAGAAGCTCAGTAGAAATTAAAATCAGCTTTATCTTAAGTATAATTTTGTTATTACCATCCATTCATGTTCCTGCAAAATCCAGCACCTACTTGCTTTTATGTCTCCTCCATATTAAAAAGCTTTTTTTCACAGAACAGTGGAGGTGGGAAAGGGACCTCTGCAGGTCCCCTGTTCCAAGCTCCCTGGCTCAGGTAGGGTGATTCAAAGCAGATTGCCAAGCTCCACACCGAGATGGTGGGGGAGGCAGGGGGCTGTGGTGTTGGGAATAGCAGGGGTAATAGTCAGGACACAAATGTTCCACAAGGCGTTGGCCAAGGCTGTATCACATCCAGTACAGGTGACACAAGCTTTTGCTCCAAGACAATCCCAGGTTACACCCACTGTCAGAGTTACACTGCAGTGGAAATGGGAAGATGGAGGATGTTTCTGGGAACAGCCAGACCTGACAGCTACTTCCCACACACAAACTCCAGCTCAGACATGGCTGCCTGCAGGAACCTAAAACTGCACACTGAGCAGGCCTGAACATGTCTCTGCTCCCTTCAGAGAGACAGGTGCTAGGTCTGACATGAGCAGTCCACTAAACATGAAAAAATGTGAGCCTGTAATAAACAAGCAATGTTTTAAGTGCTAAGTAACATTCTTTTTTGGCTGTTTTCTACTCAGTAAGCTTTTACAATTCACACCGTAATGGTTCACAGAAACAAACAAACTTTCTGCTAGGAGACACTTGTCTATATAGACATAGTTCTAGAAGTCATAGGTCTTCAAGCAAGTACAAAAATCTTCATGCCTGCACAGACATATAACCCATGTCTTTTCAAAGCACACTTCAGTATAGAGACCAAAACACAATCTGAAAATAACAATGTAAGCAGAACACAATGTAAGTACTATCAATCACCTCAGGTCACTAAGATACATGGAGATTTAGGATCTGCACTAGAGTTTTCAGGAACACTTAAGCTATGCAACTGTATTATCATGGACACAGTATCTCTGGCATATTTAAAAAAATACTGGAAGTGTTACTATTCCCACAGGAAACTTAGTGTCATTTCCAAGTATGTCGTGTAGTTGCATCAGTTGCAAAATATGCAGGCAAGCCATTGTTTTCAGAAAGTTATTTTCAAGTCCCTTAACTGCATATTTTTGAATCCATAAAGTAAGGGAAAAAGTGAAAAAAGCCATTTTGCAGGACAAGAAAGTAGTTAAAAAAACAGTATCCACAAAAGCATATCTCCCTAGATAACATTTCATTAATTTTGCTGAACTCTCTATTCTCAATGCCGAAGAATTTGCAAAGTTTCTTCAAGGACCAAGTTATCTGAGAACGTCCCAGGCAGGCCTTCAGCACCCAAGCCAACCAATAACTTTTCTTAGGGGGAATGTTATAGTACACATCCACATGCAATATGAGAACTGCAACACGCTTAGCTACCAGCTCGAGATTCCCTCACTCTGAAAACAGGCACACATGTGTGGTATGTTCAAAACTGGGGACAGAACAATTTATTTACATTGGGAATTATTATTTACCTGTTTACACTTTCCTAAGTGACAAAGACTAAAGAGAAATCTAAGAAATAACCAACTCACAAGTGTCACACCACCTGTGACAGCTGCCAGCTGGGAACTGCTCCACCAAGTTGACCCCTGGAATAAAATGTTCCAGAAAGAGGAGCAATACATACCTTTAAATATAGTTTTGAAAGTTATAAATACATTAACAACCTCTAAGTCACATGTCAACTTGTTTATACAAATCCATTAATCCTTCTTGCAATCATGTCTCCAATCCAGAAAAAAAGAATTTTAAAGTGGTTTACTATCATGTAGGACATATAGGCACAGAAGCAGAAGCAATGTAAAAACTTTATACAATCCCTGCTGTTTCCAGCAAAGACATGCCCAAACAAAAACAGAACTAAAAATGTTTATGAACAATCTATCACAATATACAAAAGTCTCAGAATTTATGTGACACATTTAGCCAAGTTACATGTTGCTTGAGAATAATCCTGTCAGCATGCAGTAAGAACTGAAATTTCAAGAGGACTAAAGATCCCCAAGGATGAAACTGTACATATGTCTAAATATAGATAATTTGTACACCTTCCTTCTGCTGGAATTGAACAAATGCCACTTAGACATCCAAAGCAATTCCCAACACATTCCAGAAAAAAAGCTTTAGCCTTCTATTATCAGAAATACACTTATAACTTGAAAGAAATTGTATTTGAAACCTTTAGGTTTTAAGTAGCAATCCTCACTAAAATACAAATTCTACTGTGCAAAAAAGTGATTCACACTACTCCCATTTAAGGCCTTATCCTAAGGAAGAGCTTGCTCTTGTAGAAATCTTGAAATTTTTGTAGAAAGCATGGATAAACTGCCAAGAAATCAGAAAACAATTCAGAAAATAACATGCTAATACTATAATATTTTGATAACCAAATATATTTAAGCATGACAAAGGTTTATGAACACTAAGCTAGAAGGAGTATCAAGTTGCCTTAGCTTCCTAAAGTGACATCATGGGTGTGAACAGTAACTTAAGCTACTGGCACTGAAGTTCAGATGATGGTCATATTAAACAAACAGCAACAGGAATAAGTATTAAAAGTACAAATCTCCCTGCCTCACCCTTCAATCCATGGATCCAGAAATAAGTTAATCCTCCCACATGGCAGCAAACACAGTCTGTGACTGATGATCAGACTAGTTTCAGAAATCAAAAGTAGACCCTCTGGAAGTTCTTCATGTAACTTCACAGCAGTGTAACAGAGGGCCATGAGATGCAGCAATACGCATGCAGGTTCCATGGTTAGAGTGTCAAATTAGTAAAAACGTAGTAAAAGAACACATCAACTGTCCAAAAACATACCAGTATGCTCTGACTACCAAAGCAAGTAGAAAACATCACAAAGTAAACAGTAAGAGCTCTTGTGGGTGAACCCTACATCCTAGCAATTGTCAGAGTCACTAGGATGAATACTCATTTAATTAATTAAGAGAACTTTATTTGGTTCTAATAGATCCAAACCAATTGCAAACACAAGAAAAATATCTTAATTTCCAGGAAGAATTAGTATATTCAGAATATCTGAAAGTGAAATATGCCTTCAACAATCATGCATCCAGTCTTCCACAACAATGCTTTTTTATACAAGCTCTCAACTACTAGAAAACATTATTAATTCAATTAGAAAGTACACTTGTATGGAAATCATGAAATTAACTTGGAATTAGTTTATAAAAACCAATTATTTCAGATATTTAGTCTGTGTAAGCAGGACTAAGGTGATACATATAAACATAGTAATGAATTAATGTCTTAAATCATGGATTTCCATTAAATAAAGCTGAAATAGATACTGAAAGTATAGCATTCAAGTACACAGGGAAAGTTTGTTTTCATACCAATTTAGAGAACATCAGCATTGCTTAGTGTCATCACAGATCTCTCCTACTGCAGTGTCTGACAGAAATATCCTCTTTCAATTACTGCTTATTTTCTCTCATCAACAATGACTTGTTAGTAACAGTCAATGCAATACAGAACATCCTGCTCAACAACAAAACCAAGGCCACTGACTCAGCCTGGTAACAAGCCCAGTTATCTCCCTACAACAATGAACTTTTTCTGAGGAGAAGCAATTTTAATATTTCTTAGTGTTACGCTGTTGCCACAAGAAAACCAACCTTATCAACACAGCTTATTTAAACTCAGAAAGCTTAACAGCTTCCATAACAGTAATTTTAATTCTTACTAGCTGCTGTAAAATGACTTCTAGTTCCCTGAAAGTTGCATGTGCAGCTGACACTAGCTCAAATACCACATTTGCACAAAAGAGTTGCTTAACTTATAATAATAGGCAATTACCAACTAAGCAGTTTGGACAAAAAAAAATTTTTAGTACATCCAACTGTTGGAAGCCATTACTAAGACTAAAGATGCAAGAAAAGAAATAATCTAGATACTAAAGAGACACAAACAATTTGTGTCTTTACAAAGACACAAACAATTTGTGTCTCCTCTTTACAGACCTAAAGACATGGAAAAGGAATAGTGAAACCCAAAGACTCACAGAGCTAAACACCTGGGCGTGCCAAAGCACACACAGCAGCAAGCTTGCAGAGCCCAGCAGTGGGGAGATCCAGAACAGCCTGCAGCTGGGAGAGAACAACAGGACACTATCTGCTTGTGCAGACATGACAGCAGTAGAGCTGAGGCTGCAACACATAACATTAAGAATGCAAAGGCCACACTGAGTATCTTTCATGGATTTTTGTTTGTGGGGTTTTTGAGGGGAGGCGGCTGGGGCTAGGTGTGTTTTTGTGTCTGACTAGTTTTACCAGGCTACCAGCTCACAGGACCACATACTGGACTACAATTTCTAATAGGTATATGTGCATTCCTTAAGCACATCTTAGTCTGGCCTCATCCAAAAGGAATTCAGTTCATGTACTCCCATATGGAAAACAGGCTGCAGTAAATAGCACTAACTTCCCGAATATGCTCCTAATCCAAACTAGGATGATAACAAAAGAGTAAAATATTCTTGAGTTATCATACAAGAGGGACACACATATGGATCTCACAGACATGCAACAGTGTTAGCTTCAGCTGTCTCTGTAAGGTGCAACATACTCCTGCAGTGAGGTATGCTGCAAGCTTCCATATGTTCCCATTACTATGACACACCTTTCCTTGGGGCTGCAGCAATCTGCTGAAGACAACACAAAGTGAGCATTGTTGCACAGAAATATCTGGCCAGAAAAACCTGAATTTTAGTGTTTGATTCTCTTAAGCAAGCAAGTTCATTGTTAAGCAATCCAAACAAATTTTATTGAGTTCTCCACTTCTTATGCCTCTGCTCAGGATGCATCCTGTTCAGTGATGGATTAAAAGCAGGTGTATAAGGCTAGCAGCAAATAAGAGAAGGGCTAATGCCATGACTCAGTAACCACCAACCGAAAACATAAATAGTTCATGTGTTTCCTTAGCAACAGGTGTAAAATGAACCTTCTCTCATCAAACAGAAGTTGTTACAGCTTAATAAATAGAGAGAGCACCAGCACCAGTTTTGGCTAACAGAAAACCAAAAAATGCTCAATGCAGATAGAACACAGTAACCTTGGTCATTATGGACATTTGGGTACCTTAATACGCATAAGTAAAGTATCTCTTGAGAATTACCTCATCATATTTCTTATTTTTGCTCTTCCTTCAACACCTTTGTGCCCAAGATTACAAAAGATACAGTGGAATTCAGATATGCTGACAAACCAAGACTGGATTAGAATAGAAATATCCAGAGTTTTAAAAATCAGATTCCATACAGTTAAACTTTTAACTATGGCCAGTATACTGTCATTCACTCCATACAATTTATAAATTATTAAATACAACATCAGCATACAATCTACTCAGTGTACAAAAGCTTTCAATTAACATCTTTAATTTATGTATGATATACTAAGAAGCTAGCCAGAAAAAAATCCCTGCTCAAATAGAGTTTATAAATTATAGTCAAAAGCACTTGGGTTGCCATTTTGGCTGGCCAATTTGCATGCAATCAAGACAACAACCGACTGCAAAGAGCCACTGAGTCAGAGGCACCAGGAAAGGCGTGATCTACTGAAACACAGCTGAGGTTCATTTGTATCTAAGGAGATTAACAGAATCAGTTCCAAAGCCAGCAGTAAAATTAGTACTTTTGCCTACAGACAACCTGCCCCAATTTTAGAAAACAAGGACCAATATAGGTATGTAGTCACATAGTCACACTATATACTAAGAGTTTGATTATAAAGCTACTTTTTTATGCAGAGATTTGCTTGTTTATTGAATTTAAGCTGGCTCAGCCACCTTGGTAGTCAGCAATCCACAATTATAATAGTAAAAATGCCCAGGGCAGAAAAAACCTAAAGTAAGCTGACCATATTGTTCCATGCCTTTTTCTTAGAACTTCCAAGGAGGCACAGGTGTTAGGTGCCATTTCAAGTAAAGAACTTATTTTATAAGTAAGGTCTTACCTATGAAGTTTACTAAAATATTACATTAATTTACATTTTTATATACACATATGTAGGCATGTATGTATGAATATATGTTCCTTCACTGATTTTCTGTGCCAAAACATACAAGAGCCTAGGGATCATGTAACTTCAGTTTCTAAAGGTATCCTAAATACTTTTAGAAAAGGAAACAGACAACTCTGTCTTAGAGAACAGTCAAATACATTCAAAAGATATAGCTACCAGTATGAACATCCTAAACCTGCTCCATCACGAGCATAGACAGTGATGCTGACTGCTTCATAGTAAAGAGACACACAACACAAGAATAACCATTATATGCTCTTAACCTGAACCCCCTCAAAAGTCAAAGTCTGAATTTTGGAAGGTGTTTTGAAACTTAAAGCATTTACCAGTTCCTTCTTGACTGAAATATTTAGGTCTTCTGTGAAAAGTGAGCCATGTGTTTTCTTCTACCTTGGAAATGCAAACACTTCCTCTAGGGAACTCTTGATTAAAGGTAGCAGACACACAACAATTTCACAACAGGATTTTGTATGTATCAAAGCTTGCATGAATGCATAAGGAAAGACTGTTTAGAGAAATGTAAGTTCTTGGTAATACAGAAGACTTTCACCAAATAGTAAAGCAGTGTGAATTCCAGTCTTATAAATCTGACAAGTGTAGAGAAAGTTACAGCACAAATGCCAAAGAATACATCACACCAAAAAAAAGAACATATCAGCAAATTTTTAACCTCATAGAAATCAAAGAAAGCTGCAAGACAACACACAAAGTCTATGGATGCTGACCACAGAGAGCTTAGCCAGAATAAAGGAAAAGCTAGTGGAGCAATTTTTATGATTCATTACTTACCGTATCCCATATCTGAAGCTTTATCTGTTTTCCATCAATAGTGATCATTCGAGCCCCAAATTCTACACCTGAACAGATTTTACAAAGGATTACATTATTAGCACATATCAGAAAGAAGAATGCCAAGTGCTACAAAACCAAGAACATAGGTTTAAGTTCAATCAGTGTTGTAGGAAAACAATCTCTTCTCACACCCTGTTTTTAGCCAGTTTTCCAGCTGCTTGAAAGAGCTTTCTAGAAGAAAGGTAACTGTTACAGCCCAAGTGTCTGAGAGGTATTTCCAACAAGTTTTCCAAACCACTTAATAGCTCTAGATAGAGGGAAAAACACACTTACTTGAATGCAAACAGGAAATTGAAGTATCACAGTTATTTTAACACCCTACCTATGACAGATTGCTCGGGCCAGTTCAGAAGAAATTAAACCTACAATTCTTTATCAATAAAATAATCTATTAAGTGAGCCTACAAAGAGTCACCTTCGACAAGATAAATTGTATTACTGTATTAATTAAAACCCCACCTGTCCTTATGAAAAAAACTACTTCAAAAATTCTAACTAAAGATCAAGTTTTATAACTGAAAGGAAAAAAAGAGTATATTCCAAATAAAAAAAAGTAACTTCTTCAGTGGAAAATTCAGCCTTTAATACCATTTTTAAAGCAATTTTCAGATTATTAACAGTAAATCAAGTATAAATTGGGGCTATTACTGCAGTAGCTAAAATCTAACAAATGGCTAGAGATAGTGGACATATTTAAAGGCTATCAAGTTTCCACTAATCTATAACCATTATTTAAATAAAATACTGATCTGCTAGTTTAAGTTTCACTAAAATTTCTCATTGTCTAGACTTGGACTCAAGACTTTCAATTATGCAGCTCTGAGTTGAAATATTCCAAATGTCTCTTCAAAAGCTTGCTTAGAATATATGAGAGTGCAGTGTTGCTTCCTGTGGAATGACTTTTTGGGGAAAGGGGCAGAGTTCCTCAACAGGATATTGGAGCCAAATAAAAGCCATTGGCCAAAGAAAGACCACTGTGCTCTTCAGCAATCAAATAACTCGCAGCAACTGTATGCAAAGAAATTGAAAGAATGGAGGTGGAGAGGCAGTAAGGAGGAAGCAGGTGAATGACATTGCTCTTCTTGAAGCTGACTACTACACATGTAAACACTGAAGGTTTCACCTGATCTCAAAATGTGATTATTATAGAGCTGCTGGCTTAAATCCAACAATCATCTTAAATGTTTAGTTCCTGCACACAACCCCATTAAAACGTTAAAAGGGCATTTATCTTATTCCATCAAAATACATGGCAGGAAAAAATACTGAATTTGAAAAAACTTGTTCTCGAAGAAGGAATAGAAGCTGATCAGGTCTACAATAAGGGCATGTCCTACAGGCAATGGGCAAACAGCTAGAATGTTTACAATGGTTTATTTAATCTGTGCATTTTCAGGACTTTTAATACAACCATTAGGAGATTTATTAGTTAAATTCAACCCACTCCATCTCACCCCACAGGGGCATTCAATATGACTTTGAATCCATGTTCTTCATATATATCTGTCTTTCCAAATCTGTTTGGGTAACTGGGAGAACCTGGCCAAAATACACACGTGCCCTCGCAGTTAAGGAGGCATTTCCAGCCTCGTCTGATGACTTTAGAGACTACCTAAAAAGAGGCCAGAAAAAATTAAGGGGAATAAAAGGCAGTTATATTTATTGAAGGGCCTTCAGGTACGTTTTGGACAGAGAAAGCCTGCCCGCCCTCCCCCCCTCCAGGGGCTACACCAAAAAATGGATGACTGGTCACAGATCATTTGCATATTGGGAGTCAATCTTCCAGTTACAACTTCAGGTAATGAAGTCATTTACCCCAAGTTTGCTCCCCCCCACAAATCACTTCTGTTTACATTTTCGGGGCCTGAGACAGTAAGATGTCCTTGATTCCCAGACCTAGAGGGGAACTGTTTTGTCTAATCAAAATGGGAAAACAGTAGCTAACACTATGTGGAGTTTAGAGTCATACACTAAAGAATTACAGGATTACAAATATATGAAAAATATAAAAGCTAAAATCCTTCTCCTCTCCTTTTCAAGCAGCTTCCTGGGCTCCTTTACTACATCCCTCATTATGTTGCTTCTAGGTTCATCTCCTCATCTTACTAGCTTCAATTTCTGCTCTGCTCCCAGATTTCAGCTAGCTGTATGCCAAGCAAAGAACTGGCACTACAACCACCCTGCTGAGGTGAAGCTGTTTCCCAGAGCCTATCAGCCTGAGGTGACAGGGTTGCCAAATGCATGAGTGATATATAAGGTGTCATATATTTGGCAGGCCTAAAGAAATAAAGATGATAATAAGTCATGCCTCCCTAAAGTACTCAGGCTCTTTATTCAGCCAGCCTATCTGCTGCCAAGACCTCAAAAATACCTAAAAACTGATGTTAGAGAAAGAATTTGAACTATACAACAGGCACACACAAGGTGTGGAAGGACTGTCAAGAGAAAGATAATCCATAATCAAACTACCTCATACAGTCTGTTATATGAAGAAAATCTGTTTATATTTCAAGCAGCTATTTCAGTACTCCCAAATATAGGAAGCTTACCTACTCCAGGGCACAAACTAAAAATAGAGACTAGGATACATTTTGTGCAAGGCTCATGATTAAAGCTGATAGGTTCCTTGAAAGAACATCAACAAGTTGAAAGGCTCTGCAACCTCCTCAGAGACTAGCATCTGTTATGCTTAACAGCAAAACTGATCTGCAGACTAAACCTGCCCTCAGAAGAATTTAGTATCACACTACTCCTCTTATTTTGTGTTGAAAGATAAACAAAAGCTTCTATTATTTACTGTAGTTAGCTCAGAGGCAATATGTCAACATGTATTCATTTCCCCTGGTATCAAACCATACCTAACGCAAATGGTCCACATCCAGTTAAAGAGTTGGGAAAGAAAATTCCTATCCCTTCCAAAAGCAAATGTACTCACACTTCAGTCCTCTATTCAGAAGTTAGTCTTCCCAAATAATTTTTTTAATTCATCTTTAAGGCTAACTTTGTTATAGTTTATCTGTAACTTGCCTTCAAAGTTTTGTGGCCAGGCTAATAAATTCCCTAGCAAAAACATGCCACTTCCATCACCATCAGTGCATTTCAAGCTTGGACAATTTTTCTTCTGTGCCCAGTTTTCAGTTTTTCTGAAGAAACAGTTTAGATAGTGCACCTATGACCTTGTTTTTTTCAGATTGTATCCTCTTCCAGTAAAAGGCTCCCAATTGACTTTATGAGCTAGCAAGTATTCATTAGTTAGAGATTCACTGCCACCTTAATACAGCACAAATCCTGCACTTCTGCAGCACAACAAACTCATAAATGCATGCTGAGGTACCCCAACTACCTAACTAGTAACAGTGGGCAGCACAAAAAAGACCTACCAATAGTGAGATCATGGACTGGTTGAAACCGCTTGTCTGTGAACTGTAGCAATAAACATGATTTCCCAACACCTAAAAGAAAGAAAAGAAATAAGTGTTAAACAAATTTTTAAAAAAGCCTGTAAAAGACCAATAGAAATTAATTTAAGAAAATGTTACATGTTGCTTAAATTAATTACTAGAACTGAAGGTATTAGATCTCATATACTTTGAAGTGTTTGAAACTTTTTAATCACAGCTTTTAAAGTTCTAGAAACATTATAGTTAAAGCAGTTATTTTTGAAAACTGAAAAAAAATGAATTATTCTTTTGGAAAAAGTACTTCTGCCTTTAAAATTAAGTGGAAAAAAGGTTTTCTAACAGACCTTCAAAGTACCATTTTACGTGCTCTCTCCACAATAACTACAGAGCTTGCTACTCCTCACAACCCTTTATCTGCTTCTCCTTCAGTACATTCAACTTTTTTCCAAGCTGACTAGACCCTCAACATCATCTGTCTCCTATCTCCTTATTTATCCCTCAAAGTAACCACAGCAGGTCTGTGGCTGCTGCCCACTGGTCCCCCACAGGCCAAAAAGCAGTCCAAGAACTGGCTGCAGCTGAGTTTACATTGCAATCAGACAGATAACACAAACATTGTCCCCCTCAGATAACCAACTCGTGTCAGAAATCAGTGTAACTACTTCCCATTACATGGACACTGGTCAGCAAATGGGCAATTTCTTCTGTATATGAAAGCAGAGAAAAGTAGAAGTTAATGCAGTCAGCAGGAATACCCAAACTACCTAGGTTTGTAAACATACTACTTTTCACAGTTAATTTTTCCTTCTTTTGCTTGGAGGGGTTATTCCTATTCCATGCAGTCAAATTTCATCTTTCCAGCCTTTAAAATTTGACAGTAATAGATTTGGTTTAAACTCTGACCTGTTACCACATAACATACTAAACTGTAGCATCCAAGTTCCTGCTGTACTTTGTTTTATCTGTCCAGCAAGATAAAGCTATTCTAGCCACATACTAGAGGTCAGTAACAGCTCATCATAAGAGACATATTCAGAAATAAAAGATAGCAAACAAAGAGATAAGAAAAGAGCCACACTACCGACAAAAGATACACTTACCAGAGGTTTGTATATAGTGACACTGATCTTTCTAGTACCAAAATGAGCAAAGCTTTTTAGTATGGTTAAATGAGGAAACAAAGCCTACAGAAATATAACCACCACCTATCTTATTCTGGACTTTAATTCTAAGACCAGTAGCCACTTTCAACCAAATCTAACAGAAATAGGAAACATGCATTTAGTTTTGTCACAAAATGAGTTGTGGCCAACTGATGACACTCAGATTAATATCCCAAACAATGCAGCAATTCCAACAGCCTAAGCTGGTTGCCAGTGCTGCTGGTCTCTACTCTCTTGCCTACAGGACGCTCCTGTCCATTTCCCACACAGCTTAGATGAGTTCTGAAGCAATTTCAGTTGTCTGCTGGGTTAGCATGCTCATCTGGCAGGAAGAGTGACAAAGCAAACAGAAACAGCTTAATGCAGGGTCAGACAAGCATAAGAGTTAGTTGAAATGAGGAAAAAGAAATGCAGCAGCCAACAGATCAATAACACAGAGTGGCATGGAACTGTAGTCCAAGGCAAAATTTGCAGCTTCTGCCTTACTAGATCTCTTTTCTTCAGCTTTCTGGCTTATGATAGCAAGCTGTCAGAATACATGTGGCTTTGAAGCAGGTATATATTCTGTTCCTACAAAATTAGTAAACATCAGAGAAGTGGAGGAAAGCACTGCAGGTAAGAAAGAAACAGAAATACAGGCAGAGTATGAGAGCTGTAGGGACAGAACACAAAACTGTACGGATTTTTAAAATATTAATAATTCTACTCAGAGAACAGCTCTTGTCACAGCTGGTGAGAAGCCTACCAGGGGAGGCACTACGCTAGACCTGCTGCTTGCAAACAGAGATGGGCTGGTGGGAGATGTGGTCGCTGAAGGCTGTCTGGGGAACAGTGATCATGAAATTATAGAATTTTCAATATTTGGGGAAACAAGGAGGGGTATCAATAAAACTTCCAAATTGGATTTCCAGAGGGTAGACTTTGGCCTATTCAAGAGATTTATTCAGAGAGTTCATTGGGAAGCAGCCCTTAAAAAGAAAGGAGTTCAAAGGATGGGCATGCTTCAAAACAGAAATCTTGAAGGCACAGAAACACTGTCCCTATGCGCCAAAAGATAAGCTGACAAGGAANTGGGAAGCAGCCCTTAAAAAGAAAGGAGTTCAGGAAGGATGGGCATGCTTCAAAACAGAAATCTGTTTCTGTTCTGCACAGAAACACTGTCCCTATGCGCCAAAAGATAAGCTGACAAGGAAAGTCTGGATGAACAAGGAGCACTTGAAGGAATGAAAGAAAAAAAAAGAGTGTGTATCACCTTTGGAAGGAGGGTCAGGTATCTCCAGAAATGCTTAAGGGAATTGCTAGGTCACGTAGGAAAAAAACTAGAGAGGCAAAAGCCCAGTTAGAACCCAATCTGGCCACTTCTGTAAAGGACAATAAAAAACGTTTTTATAAATACATTAAGGGCAAAAGGAAGGGCAAGAACAACCTCCATTCTCTATCAGATGTGAGAGAGAATTTAGTAACTAAAAATGAGGAAAAAGCTTAACACCTTTGTCCAGTTTTCAACAGAAAGACAGGTTATCTCAGGACAACTCTCCTCCTGGGCTGGTAGATGGTGTCAGGGAGCAGAACAGCTCCCCTGTTATCCAGGATGAAGCAGTGAAAGACCTGCTGAGCCACTAAGATGTTCATAAATCTATGGGACTAGATGAGATTCATCCTAGGATGATGAAAGAACTGTCAAATGAGCTTGTGAAACTGCTTTCCATCATTTACCAACAGTCCTAGCTCAGCAGGGAGGTCCCAGATGTCTGGAAGCTGGCCAGCATGATGCCCATCCACAGGAAGGGCCAGAAGGAGGATTTAGGGAACTATAGGCTAGTCAGCCTGACCTCAGTGCCCCACAAGATTATGGAACAAATCATCTTGAGCGCCACAAAGCATCTACAGGATGGCCAGGGGATCAGACCCAGCCAGCATGGGTTAGGAGAGACAGGTTGTGCTTGACCAACCTGATCTCCTTTTATTACCAGGTGACCCACCTGGTGGATGCAGGAAAGGCTGTGGATGTTGTCTACTGGACTTCAGCAAGGCCTTTGACACTGTCTCACACGGCATCCTCCTGAAAAAGCTGGCAGCCCAGGGCTTGGACAGGAGCACTCTCTGCTGGGTTAGGAACTGGCTGGATAGCTGGGGCCAGAGTGGTGGGGAATGGTGCTGCATCCAGTCATTAGTGCTGTCCCCAGAGATCAGTGCTGGACCCAGTTCTGTTTATTATCTTAATTAATGATCTGGAGGAGGGGATGAGTCCACCATTAGTAAATTTGTAGATGACACCAAGCTGGGAGCATGTGTCAATCTGCTGGAGAGTACAAGGGCTCTGCAGAGGGACCTGGACAGGCTGGATAGATGGGCC
>VYXF01000177.1:64995-124727 GCA_013397295.1 Polioptila caerulea
GTTTATGTTATCATGACTGCTCATCACATCAGATCACAAAATGAAATATTTCACTGTGATAACTGTGTCAGGATTATATTCTGGCAAATTTGGGAAAGTTTCTGGATACACTTTGGAAATCTGTAACTTGCTGGTTTTTCTATGTCACTCAGTTTTTTCCTGAATTTTCCACTTAGCAAACTCACTTAGGGTTTATGGAAAAGTCTTAGGCTTTGCAGGATCCTTACCACTAAAAATACTATTTAGGAAAGAGGCTTGCAGTCATCCAAAGCTCGACATACTCTCCGGAGCAAAGCATTAGGCTGCATTTTTTCAATGGAAATTAAAACACAAAAACAGAACTCTGGCATAACATTTGAATACAACCACTTTAATTATATTTTGTACAGTAGTATAATTTAACTGTTAAAACTCTACCCACACTTCAGTCTAGCTTAAAATTTTCAAATCATTCAGTTGTACAGTTAAATTTTCTATACAGATGCTGAGTAGGAAATGCTATCTTCTGATGACTGTCATTTAGTTTGTCTGCATGTTCTTCTTCTGAACATTAAGTGTGTGCTATAATTTTTCTTATTTGTGAATTTCAAGATTAGATTTGTATTATACTTAAGAAACAAGGCAAGACACAGCATGTTTTATTTGTTATAAATGTGTAGAATGGGACTCCACTTCATATGGAAGTAAATTTAGAGAGCAGATCCTGCAAGAAGACAGTGAAATATATCTAAATCTCAATGAAGATCTACTTTTGCTAAGAGAATTTCTAAATATGCTCTGGCTGAGATTTCAGCTAATGGCTGGATATGTGTGCACAGTTTACATTGTTACCTTTGATCTGGTGAAAAAAAAAGAGGTTTGGAAGTTACTTTCTTTTTTTTAAAATATTCCTTTAGAACAGTGTAGTATTCAACTAACAGCTTAAATTAAATGCTCTTGACTAAACATTAAAAAGAAAATGCCACATTTCTCCAGTCACTGTAATTATAGAATGTTTGATTACAGTTCAATTACATTGATAAGTAATTTTTGGAAGTTAAAAATTCAGTTCTAATGGCATTTTTTGTTTTCAAGATATAATCTTGAGACTACATTTTAAAGGCAGTGCAACAAAAATTAAAGTACAGTTCTAGAGTTTCCAGCTGTATTCATATTTTAGGTTCTTGCTCCCCTGGAAATATTTGCATGACCTCTGCTTTATGCCTGTTTATTCACTAATGGCCTTTGCCATTGTTATCATCTCACCCTCTTTTTCCTTGCAAATAACCTTGTTTTTCTCTGCCTTGACGTAATAATAAACAGTTTGATAAGACAGAGTGTGATAAATTTTAATACATTTTTCCCATAAAAACAGGGAAAACAATACAGTCCTTGAAATAACCTTGAAATGCCTAAAACACTAACTGAAAAGATATGTTGATTTTTTTAAAAAAAAAACTATTCTCAGGAGCATTAGAAAATATGTGCTTGTGTAACAAGATTCACAAAAGCATGGAGTAGCACTGCTAAACAATGTCAGAGATCCATGCAGAAATCGACTTAAAATGACATCAAGGCAAATTTTCAGTTTCTTTTTTTTACTTCGGAGACAGCTTTTTTCTTATTTTTTTTAGATGTCTTTTAAAAGTTGTTTTGGCAATGCCTTCAGAAAGAGAAAGTGGAAGCTAAAGTTACCACACAGGCTCACAGGAAGTGAAAATAATCAAGACTTTCTGCCTACTCATAGCAGGAAGTGAGACAACTTTAAGGAAACTGGTTTGCTTGAAAAGGAATAGGAGTAGGCAAGCTTGGTCACATTTTTTTCTAGGCAGGTATATTTAATGGTTAAAAATAACATTTTCAATTTCTTTTCTTCTTCTCATCTAGTAGTAATGACTTTTTTCTTTTTCATACACCTCTATTGATGTTTTTTGATGGTTGTAGAAAGTATGGAACTGTCTAAGCCTCTGGAAGTCAGAAGAGTTAAAGCTGAAGGATCTGAGTTGGGGATATCTTAGGCACAGGGTCACAGAAATTATCTTTTTCCACCAAGATATTAGCGGATAACCTGCCCTACATTTTTGTCTAAAAGATATAATAGCAATTTTTGGTAATTCTAACAAAACTGTTTGTATCTAAACCATATCTAAAATGGCATTAAAGTCTTTAAGTTTCTATTGAAATTGCTTAATATTTAACAAAACAAGATAGCAGGAAACCAGATTTATTTCTCTTTTAAGTACTTCTTCATTATGAATTCCACTGAAGAATCTTCATAATAAATATTTTTAATCCGAAGATGTTTTCCTTTAAAAATACATGTGTAGGCTCCTTTGATATTCAGCCATTGTTGCTGTAGAGGGCAGCTCATGCTTCTGCATGTATTTTCCTTCATTTAATTGAGTGCTTTTCAAAACTCCAGCCATCTTAAGGTTATTTCAGCACAATTTCCCTCACTAGTCTTCAGGCTGTGAAGGTCACACCAAAGCTGTTATTTCCCACATGAGCTGTGCCATTGTACCCTTCCAGTGTAGGCTAGGGTGTCTTTAATTCCACAGATCAGAAGGTGGGCAAGTATTAATTTTTTTCTCTTAATTCAGATGCCTCTATCCATTAATACACTGAGAAAGGTAAGCAGTACCTCGTAGAATGGGAAAAAACCCCAAAGAGAATGAATTGCAATGGAGCATACCTCCTCACCCCCCAGCCATCAGCTTCCATTCATTTTAGATGTCAAATGGGTGTAGGTGCTAATTCCTACATGTTTATTGACAATAAACACCTTGCTGCTATGGTCATGAGATGTAAAGTAGTACAAAATTTTAGATGTCAAGTATTCTGTCTTATGTTTCATGGCAAAAACTGCAGCAGAAAAGTGACTTTCCTGGCTTCAGGGCCCAGTTGATTTTCATCATATTTCTCTTTGGCAGACAGTCTCTTTTACAGGTCTATACTTTACCACATTAAAAGGGGGATTTTTCAATTCTTTATTTCCAGAGCACAATGGAAAGAAGTGTTGTAACACGTCTTTACTTTAGGAAGCTCTTGTCTGCTAAAACTTAAACTCAGATTATATCAATAACCACTGTAATTCCATCTTTTTCAGCAGTGAATCTTGTTTAGTTATTCATGTCATCACAGTTACTTAGCATAGAAAATGGTTGCAGTTTGTGGCAGTGCCAAGCCCTCATCACAATAAAGCTTGTTCTGTGTTATGTTGACAGTCCTCCAAGGCCTGTCCCTATTTACCTTTTTTCTTTTCCTGCTATGTATCTTGATCTTATTTTCTTAATTTTCTTTAGAATGACTTTCATTTCTGTTCTGTAGTTAAAAATTACATGAAAATCAACAGAGTGGCTTTCTGGGTAATGATTTCTCACGGTATTTTCTTTCTATGTTTTCAAAAGGTAAAATGACTTGTCTCTTACCAAACTTCTTGGTGCTGTAGGGAAGAAATGCACAGTATGTATTACTTTAGGAGGTATGAGCACGGAGTAATCTACAGATTATGGAGGGTAATCTAGTGTTTCAGAAATAAACCCCAAACTTCTTCCTTTTAGAAAATCAGCCATTTAACAATTGACTAAGGCCATAAAACAATGGACTCAGCGTGCTGCCTTATGTCTGGTAGAGATTGGGAGCCAGCTCCTAGTACTCCTTGTAGTGGTTTTCTTTGACAGAGACAATAGGGGCATACAGGCAAGAGCCTAAATTAATTTTTCCATGAGCAGCAGTTATGTGGAAATTTTCCATAGTTTTTCTTGCCATGCACATGAACCCAGCTGCATGAAGGGGTAAAGCAGAGCTGTCCCTGACAAAAAGAGTGACCTTGACCATACCTGATAAATTCTTTCAGCAGTAGCATCCTCTCATCCTCTCTCATGTGTACACTCTGGGTAACACAGAGTTAATTGGTCTTTATCTACTCAGTAAATGGGGTGCTGCCATGTTGCATCAGACTTGCCATGCTGAAGGGATGCAATAAAATTCTGCCGTGTCTTGGGAATGAAACTTGTCTTGGCACGGAAAGAAATGAAACAGCCAGCCTCCCCAGAAAGGTATGGCAGCACTAATCTAATTCATGTGACTTAGACTAAGTAGAAAACAAAATATTTGTATCCTGATGACTCAAATCAATGTATTAAAGCTGTTGCCTCAAATGAAAGCAATGGAACTATATAGTTTCTCTAGTATATTATCAGATGAAACAGAGAAAATGCATAGAAAGGCTTAGGATAATGATAATATTTATGGCAAATGTAAATGGAGAATATGTTGCAATGCTCAATTTAAGTAGTATAATATCATGTGTAAAATAAAAACAACAGTTTTGGAAAAAATATATTGATTACACTAGATGTTGAAAGAAAGAAGAGAAGAAAAAGGAAAGATAACTACAGATCAATTATACAAATGGGCCAGTTTCCGAAACAAAGGGGCAATACAGAGATTCACAGTCTTATTACCATTTCCCAGTAAATTATTCCCTAATTTGTCTGAATTAGGCCTGCTTCTTGTTCCACTCTTGTGGGTAAAAAATGTAATGGGGATCTTTTTGAACATTAACTGGATGGTTTACTGAATATTCCATTCATTCTGTGGCTCCTTCTTTCAGGTTTCATCTTAGAAAGTTGATTTTTCTGTCAGTAATTTGCATTTAAATTATGAAAAAATAAGGAAGATTTTATCTGCATGTACTTTCTTGGATGAAAATTTTACTGTAATAACAATGGGAAATATTTATTTTATGTAAATCAGATTGGAATATGTATTTGTCTCATTGTTTGGAATAGTTCAGTAGTTCAGCTTTACAAGTGCTAAGTTTGTGAATGTGCCTTAAAACAGGAAAATATTTTATCCTACACCTCAGATAAAGATCAAATAGGTTTTGATCTTTTGATCACACCAGACTTACAATAAGCAGATATTTGACCATATGTTCTGAGGTGAGTAAATTCCATACATTTTTGTATAAATAAGTTGGACTCTGCCTTTTCTGCAAAAGACAATCACATATCTAACTGATGCTTAGTAATTCATGTGATCTAGCTGAGTTTTAGAGAAAAATAGACTTGAAGTGACAAACTGACCTGTAAGAAAGAGTACTTAGCTGAGCCTTATTTTAAAGTAATTACTCCCAGCTTCTCTGGGCAACCTGTTTTGTATATATATACACATATAAATCTGTAACTGTTTGCAATAAAGGATCCATGACATAACTTTTTCATGTTTATTATCTTTATTTACGGAAAAATCTGTAAATTTTTTATAAGTCCTACATGTCTCTCCCCTTAAAGGGGAGGCTAGTCTTTTAAAGTCCTTGTTAAGGTGAAAAAATACATCAGACTCTTGGCATTTTTGTCCTCCAGGTTGTTTATTCTTTCCTTATCTACAATTTTTGAGCACCAGGCCTAACACCACCCTAGCACAAAGGAGAAAGCATGCCAAAGGGACACAAACTCTCTAACTAACTCTCTAACAAAATCTCCAACACTCTAACACACAGATTCAAGGTCTTCTTCAAGGTAATTCACCCAATTATCACCATGAACATTATTTCTACTTTTCTACCAATAACTGACTGAACTTCTATTCACGTAACAATGTACTGCGGCAAATTCTAACCAATCATTTAGTGACCCAAAACACTGCAAAATATGGAGCAGATGAAGAAGAAGGAAGAAGCCTAAAAGCCACAAAGATCCTCCATTTTGTCTTCACTTACATACCATTCTAACAAACCCAAAAATCTACATTTCTCACCCTGTGATAAATTACATACTATACCACTACCCAATTCACAGTCCTGACAACTGTCTCATCCCAAAGCCTAGGAAGCCCTCTCCATGGACAAAGGTTAAAAGCAGTGTTTTTCAGGGGTTTTTGGTCCTTTAAAACATGCACAGAAATATCCTCTGCATTCCAGATTCCAACAAAAATATTTTCTTTTTTCAGAATTCTTTTCCTTATCCTACTCTTCTGAAAATACCCAATTTTCTGTATTTCCAATCACCCTGAATCTAATTTTCAAACTATTTAATAACAGGTACTTTCAGTACTTTTTGCAACATGCAATATTTGTACAATACTTTTTACAAACTGATGCCTCTTCTTGGAAGAAATAGTAGGTACTGCAATAAAGATAAACTTAGCATCTCAGAGAGTACATTGCAGAGACCAAGGTGCACATTGTGAATTAAATGCCTTAAAAAGTAACTGAGGAGCATCAGCCCAAGGACTTCAGATTCCAGTTACAGGTGATGAGCATGGCTCAGAGCGTATTTAGTATGTCTTGAACTTAGATTACTGACTAAGCATCTAAAGCTGTCAAAGTAAATTCAGTAAGCCTCTGGCAAATTTCCTCAGATGCTGAAGCAAGACCAGAGTTTAGACTTGAGTAGAGCTGTTTAAATTCTTCACCAAACAATAAAGGTCTTTATATCTGACTTTGGCTGGGAATCCATTGCTGAAAGGAAGGAGGTACAAGGGGAAACATAATCCCTCATCAGAGAAGGCTAACTTGTGGAAACGCTGGATTAAAGGGGAAGTGAGTTCTCCAGAGCCCTCTTCCAGTGGTGGAACAAGGTCAGTGAGAGCTTCTCAGTTTTTTTTCCTCAAGACAGAACTGTGGAAGGGGAATGGAATCTTGGTTCAATACTTTTTGTTATGACTGAGAAATGAAATATAGGGTGGTAAGGAGACTGTAAGAATCACTTAAATTCATAAGAAATTGCAAATCTGAGAAAGAGCCTTTTTCTAGAGAGTTGCTAGCAACCACAGGAAAGAGGAGCTGCTGAAACCAGAGTGCAGAGGTCTGTTTTAGAGAATCTACTTCTTAAGTAGCAGGCTTTGACAAGATTTGAATATGGAAAAGATACTTCACTGAATAATTTAGCTCCTTTAACCACATGGATTGTGGCAGCATGCAAACGTTTCCTAGAGCCGCAGTTACTCCAGGAAGGTTAAGAATGGATTGTGGAGTAGTTTACATATAGCAGCCTCCATTGAGAAACAGAGAAAAAAACTGCTTAAAATTTACTAATATCTTCTTTTTTTAGATGGACTGAATATACCCTCAAGACTTCACTGATCCTGGAGGTTTACTTGTCTTCTGGAATGACAGAACCATGAATTCTAAATGTTGGAACAGTCAATGGTTCAGGGCAGCATAACACCTTCCTGAAGATTCATTTTGGCTCATGTACTTTTCCTGGCGTGTTAAGTGATCCTGGAGCTGGGAAGGAGGAATTGCTGAGATTTAAAATGGCAATAAACCTATCTGTGAACATCAAGGGAAAAAACAGGCTTGTCTTTGCATATACTAAAGAGTGATGTCTGTCTCCTAACTAACAGCTTCCTCTATGTATTGTTTTTTCAATTTGCAGTGTCTTCTTTTTCAGTTAAATAATTTTTAAAAATATGTGTATACACATATATTCCCATAGTTATACTGCCAGGGATTTGCATTAAAAGAGAGAAGAAATAGTTTAGATTTATAAAACTAACTCAGAGATAAGCATTACAACTCCAACACCATTCAGGAAGCCTGTTTGAGAGGATTGTATATGTGAATAATGGCTACATAACAAATACATAAAATATTTTCAGACTTTGTCTCTGTAAATAGCAGCTATAGTAACCCCTGTCATTTAATCTTGCGTGGAGCTTTTTCCCACTGTACTGTAATTATTTTATTGTCAATGAAAGTGATCTGAATAACTTGATTGGCTTTTAAAACCCAACTTCACTGCAGTTGTTTTGGACCAGCTACCATTTTGGCCTTTGGATTCTCTTGCTAATGGCAAAAAGAAATTCTGAGATAACCATTAACAGCCTCCCCAACACTACTACAGTTAAATGTAAAACTGTGGTGATTTGGTACTTCAGAACACAGATCTGCTTTCCCCAAACCATGTTTACAGTTAATATTGACAATACCTCAGACATGAAATCTTAAAACCGAAACCACTGATGTTTCATTTAACACAGTATTGGCTTTTCATTGTTTCCATGGACCAACACTGACTGCAAAACACTGATTTTAAGGAGCTGTATGTTTGTGTCCTCCTTCCCAAATCCATAGGAATTATCAAGGTTATTTTGGCACAGTTCCCTCTATAAATACAAGGACAGTTATGTATTTCAGAACAACATTTAATCTTTGGTGCAGGTTAATTTAGTTTAGTCATACATGTTGACAGTTATTCTGAAGCACACTGTTTTGACATTGCATTTCTTTTAGATATTTGGAGAGTTTGCTTTGACTTATTTAGAATAAACCTTGAGGAAGGTGAGCAGTCATGGCTGAACCATCACTTTCTTGAGTGACTATCAATATAAACAATTTAGGCTGGCATAAGTTATTGAAGTCAGTGTTTCTTTTGCAATGTTCTATGCTAATTGAGAGTCCTACAAAATCTACATTACAAAATCTACTTTTATTATACAGAAAGAAATGTCAAAATCATTCTTACCATGCCCACAGTCACATCTTCTGGTTAAATAATGTAAAAACAGTAAAGAAGCTTATAACTGCCAGCTTCTTTCTCTCCAAAACTTCACTTAAAAGTGGACTTATATTTTGAGGGTGGAGAGTTTAAATTCACTTAGACCATATCATGGAAAGTTGTTTTAAGACCTGGGACATTACCTTGTGACTTGAATTTACTACTGTAACAGATTTTTTGTTTCCTTGGCAAAAATTATTGTTAGCGTGTTCTTGCACACTTTCTCAAATATTGCCAAGATTATGGAAAGCTCAGATATCATTATCACAGGGGCAATGCAAGCATGTTAGCAACTTTAACCTCTTTCATCAATGCTATGCCAATGAACCTCAAATCCCTTACATAAGGGTGGATTTCAGTTTGTGTTAAGCAGAGATTTCTTTGAAGAGTCACCAAGTTCCAGATGTTCTTATGATGGCTGTAACATTTTTCTGACATGTACTACATAATCATCAGTAAGGACGGGACAAAAATAAAGCTGTTCCACACTGAAATACATATCTCAACCTGAAGTTTTGCATGACATTTTTACCCACTGTTAGAATTTCCACATATATTTACTCAACTAAACAGGACTTTTATGCCTAAAGAAGATGGTGCTTTGTTCAACTATTAACCCTTAATTGTAGGTTTTTTCTGGGTCTAAGGCTGAGAAGCAAGATTTACCTGCTGAAAGGCCTGGATTTGAGACATCTATTGCATACCATTGTGTTATGCTGCAGCTTCTTAGAATCTGATTTTGGTATACTTTATAATTCTTTTTTGATTTCCTTGATAATTTAATATATTTGTTAAGACATTATTAAGTCTTCTCTACAGGCTACTGGTCACATTTCTCACATGCAGACTAGGGATTCATTTTAAACCTTCAAAGATGTTCGAATACTTCCCTTTGACTATTTTGTAAGCTATTTTCCTGTACATGTCCAATAAGTCTTCATCTTCAAAGCAGCTATTCTTTGTGTCGGTAATCTAAGACACAAATTCTTCCTTTCTCCAAATAGATGAAACTTATATATGCTGAGTGTCCAGTACAATTTGATATCTGTAAACTTACCAGCACTATTGCCTTTTGAAAATAAAAAACATATAATATTTAAAATCTTCAGGTTACTATGTTTAATTTTCTCGAGTCACAGAGCAGTAGCATTCCTTAAAAATATTGCTGTTAAATTTTCAATAACCATGTCCAGAGTCCCCTGCCACACTAGGGACTTTTCTGAGGAGACATTCCTCTTTCCCTTTCAGTCTGTCTAACTTAGCAGAATGTAATTATGTCCACAAGTGCTGGACTGATGAAGAACATGGTCCACACTCTTAGCAAACTCGGTTTTGATACCACACTAGTGACCTACAGTCGTAGTACTTGCTGTTCTTTACTGTACTGTGTTTATAATTACAGGAACACTGTAGCTATTGATCTAGTGCCAAGCCCAATTGGGAACAATTAATTAGCTCAGTAGCCATGGTGCTTAATTAAAATGAGATTTCCCTTTTTTACTTTTTTTAATATATTTATGTCCACTGACGGTCTGGCAAACTGTTTCTTTACTCTCCAAACTTTCTATATCTCTCTAAAATTATATCTATATCTATATCTATATCTATATCTATATCTATATCTATATCATCTATATCCATATAAAATTACCCTCAAATGGGCTCCAGTATCCCACAAACCCTCATCTTTCCCTCTTATATTTCCAACTAAATTAGTAATAAATCCTAATTTATTCACAGTATTTTACGTGTCAGTGTTTTCTGCTTTGTGTCTGTTTACATGTTAATCTTCTGCATGGCATTTGGGATTATACTACTCTGTATCTAAGTCACCGGTCCCAAACCTACCTTTCACAGAATTAACACTCACATTTTTCTGTTATCCAGGATACCCAGGTCAAATCCAACCTTTATTATTAAACCAAACTGATTTAAACTGACTTATCTGTCCATTTACAGTGAGCTGTAATTTTATACTGGTTTATTTTATTTGATCTGGTTTTGGTTGCTGACAGTCTTTTTTGGAGCAGTATGTCAATTTTAATTTTTTATTGTACTGTTTCTGAATTTTACCTTCTCTTTTTCACTCATAGTTAATTCTATTTTTTAACTCTTCTTTAAGTAATTTAATATTTGGTCTTGTGAAAATGGATTTTTGCTGTAATTCTATGCCATTTCCTCTCAGACTTCTCTAAATATTCTTTCTTTAGCTAATATAAGAGTTCTCCTATCCCTATGCAGAAATCTTTCAAGTATTCATTAAATTATACTTGGAAGTAACTAAACCTTCTGTAGTAACTTCTGGAGCAATTTGCATCAGGTAAATGAGACTCTTAATAGTTCAGCTTCTCCTGTCAGGCCTGCTAAATGTTAGAAGTGTCAATTTTAAATATAGAGGTATATTAACTTGAGGTGTGCAAAAACCCTCATACCATTGCTTGCATGGGTATCTATCTTGCCTGTCACATTTCCAAAAAACAAATAAACCATGATTGCTTGCATCCCTTTCTTTCTTTCCCTTTCTTTCTTTCAGCTCAAATCCTGAATAAAAAGGAATATTTGTAAATATAATTTGTTTTCCCCTTAGAACAGACATGAATAGTCTGGACAACTTCAGTTGGAAGAGACCTACAATGATCATCTTATCCCAATGTCTGAACAATTCAGGGCTCACCAGAACTTAAAGCATGCTGTTAAGGGCACATCTTGTCCAAATGCCTCTTACATGCTGATAGGCTGGGGGCATCTACCACCTCTCTAGGAAGTTTCTTCTGGGGCTTGGCCACCCTCTCAGTAAAGAAATGTTTCCTAATGTTCAGTCTAAACCTTTCCCAGCACAGCTTTGAACCATTTCCACATGCCTTATCACTGGATACCAAAACTGGAGGAGATCAGCACCTCCCTGTCCTCTTCCCCATCCTCAGGAAACTGGAGAGAATAATGAGGTCACCCCTCTGCCTGCTTCTCTACAAACAAGAGAAGCTCAAAGTGCTCAGATGCTCCTTCCAGGAAGTGCCTTCCAACCCTCTCACCAACTTTGCTGCCCTCCTCTGGATGCATCCAAAGACCTTCCACATCCTTCTAAAGTGGTGAGGTTCAGAACTGCACACAGCACTCAAGCTGAAGCCACATCAACACTGAATGCAGCCAGATGATTGCCTCTTTTGACTGCCTGGTGATGCTGTTTTTGATGCACTCCAGAATGGCTTGGCTGACAGGGCACACACACTACTGGCTCCTGGTGAGCATCCTGTCAACCTGCACCCCCAGACCCCTTTCTGACTCCTCTCCTAATTTATACTTGTACCCAGTGTTTCTCTGCTTTGGGTACAGAATCCAGTATTCCAACTTGTTGAATTTCATCCCATTAATCATTGCCCTATGTGCTAATCTATCTGGATCCATCTGCAAGGCCTCTTGTTCCTCAACAGTCGGCAGCATTTCCCAGATTAATATCATCAGCAAACTTGCTAATACTGCATTCAGCTCCCACCTCCAGGCCATTGTTAAGTGTATCCAACAGACCTGGCCCTAAAACTGAACTCTGAGGAACACCACTGGTGAGCAGATATGGCCCTGTTCACTACAACCCTGTGAGCTCTGCCTTTCAGCCAATTCTTAACCCTATGAACCGCTCATCCCACTGTTGGACAACTTGTCCGAGGGATGTTGTGAAGACCTGTAGCTATCCCACTAGCCTCTTGCAACATGAAATCTTTAAAATATAATTGCATGGGAACGACTGAGGGAGCTGGAGTTGGTTAACCTGGAGAAAAGGAGACTCAGGGGTGACCTTATCACTCTCTACAACTCCAAAGGTGGCTGTAGTCAGGTGGGGTTTGGTCTCTTTCACCAGGAAGCAGCTGACAGAACGAGAGGATACAGTCTTAAGATGGGCCAAGGGAAATTTAGGTTGTATGTTAAGAAAAAGTTTTTTACGGAAAGAGTTATAAAGTACTGGATTGATCTGCCTGGGGAGCTGGTGGAGTCACCATCCCTGGATGTGTTTAAAAAAAGACTGGATGTGGCACTCAGTGCCATGGTTTAGTTGATGAGGTGATGTTAGGGAATGGGTTCAACTCAATGATCTTAAAGGTCTCTTGCAATCTAATGATTCTGTAATTCTGTGATATCGGTCTTTCAAAAATGCTTGCCCTAAATCAGTCAGCACTTAACACTGAGCCTACTGGCTGAGGACTTGACTCCAAAAGGCCAAATTAAGGACCAGTAGTTTGCTGCAACTGTAGTTCAGACATCAAAAATATAAATTAATTAGAAATTTCTCTCCAAATGGCATCCTCCTTTTCCTGCTTGCTATAATTCCATGTACTATAAAGGCCATGTTTAAAAAGGAAGGACTGAATCAGGCTTTGTGCTGGTTTCTGGAAAAATACCCAAGGCTGACCGAGTTATGTGGGGCAAAGTGACAGCAACAGTGACATCTGCAGAGCTAGTGCTGTCACTATCAGCAGCACAAATGTGTTCTTGCATCTTTTATGAGTTTAATTCATCAGAGGATAGAATGGATCTTTTGACAAATTCTGTGCTACAATTACAAGTCTGTTGCTTAAAGAAAAGACTTTCTCAACTGAGAAATCAGAGACTTTGGTCATCTGTAGGCTGAATTGCTGCAGTAATTTAACACAGAAGCAAGAAACATATAATCCAATTATGGGGAGTAATATCTAAATCACTCATTTCTTTTTTTAATGGTTTGCTTTGGAATCCATTAGGACAAAAGGGTCTTTATGTATTTAAAGTATTAATAAAGTGAAAAATGGAAGTAATCATACTTAGTTGTAAGTGAACAAAGTGTATTCATTTATGTTCCCTCTAAGTCCTGTCATTCTGCAGAATATGTTGTCATGGTATCCAATATGGCCATGTCAAAAAGTAGCAATAACAAACGATGATGGTTGGTGACATGTGGCAGATTACTTTTCCGGTTTGGTACCTAGCGTGGGATTGAATGGGCAAAGATAAAGGTCTGTTTCAGATTCAGAGGTAACAGCATTCTGAGGCTAAGCTCTGAAAAAGTGGGACCTAGCAATGCTGAACATACATGATGGAGAACAAATGTTAGAGTATTTGGAGTACTTTTTTGAGAAATGAAGAGGCTTTAAGTTATTATTTAGCCCCCCTCCCCCTGCCCTGTATCTCAGCTTCTATAAACCAGGTTGATATATTTGAATTAATAACAGTTATTTAGTCAGATTTTTCAAGCCAAGATTCTGAGTCCCTCTAAATTAAGAAGGCCTTCAGATAAGACCTTTGTTGTGTTTGAGGTCAAAAAAAGAAACCCCTTTACTGCCTCTGAACAGAAACAGGCTGCTGCCATAAGTTTGCCAACATACAAAAGTACACTGATTTAATTTCAAATGTTACATTAAATTGGGTTAGTTAAGACTGTGATAAAGGAAATGTTTATCAGAGCCTTCCAGTCTTTTCCTGGCCTGGGCCTCAAGACCAAATATTCTAGCCAATATTAAGGGTGTAGAATTGCTTTCATATGAATGACATGAATGGAGAGATTAGTTGTCTTGAAAGAATTATTTTTCTGTCCCAGACCTTTAGAAATGTTTTCTAGGGTGCTGGGAAATCAGTGGCTAGTCCAAAAGCAAGACAAAGGAACAGTTATAAATATCCCTCTCCTTCCAAATCCAGCAGAAAAGATGGCAAGATTAACATATATGTGGCTGCATAATTTTTTTCGGCTGTCAGTCACCCTTTAATCCCTTCCTATCTTAAGGAGGCAGGAAAACACAAGGATTTGAAGGGCCAATTCAAAGGGCAGGATGGCAATCCATTTTGCTTAACTGTATGACTGCAACTGTGAATGAAAAAAACATTCCAAAAATCTGCATATCACAATCTTAACATCATGACAATAGCAACCACCCCCTTGCCCAACTAACTTTTCCCTTGATGTTTTCCTAAGAAAGATAAACTCTGCTTTGCATATAAAAATGTTTAGCTGTTTTTGCCCCAATAACAAAACTCAGAGTTTAGCATGCTTACCTTGAGGCTGTCCTAATTTGCATCAGAATCTTCCCCAAAACATGGAACTTTTTCATATGTAAGTTTAACCATCAGCCTTTCTATCTTCCCTCTCTAGTCAAGCAGGCATCTTCAGAAAGCAAATCAGAGAGGTCCTTCCTCTCTGATTGACCAGTTTGACCTGTCATGCTCTGTAAACTACATGCAGAGCCACGATTTTTAATTTGGGCAATGTGAAATCAATGTCTTTGTGCCTTGGACTTAATTTTAGCAGGTAATAAGCAAATAATAGATCTGTGGTACTGTCCAATAAAAGCTGAAAGTTTAATTTTTCTAAAACTTCTCCTGTAAATCTTCAATTATGAATTATGTTACAGATGAGAGGAAAGGACCAAATCCTATACACATAAATAGGCTGTCTCCAACAATATCCACAATCATAACTCTGAATATAATCCTTGCCAACAAACAATGTCTGTCTGTGAAAGGCATTTTAGAATTTCTGAAGTAAATGGTCAATTCATGAAAGAACAATGTGATGGATTTTGTCCATGTACCCTAGATAAAAAAGGAACAACAGCTACTTAAAATGTTTTGCATTTATCATTTTTAGGAAGAAAAAAATATAATTTGGAATCACTGTCCAGTCCCAAGGGATACTTATTTTGTGTCTAGTATGACCTTAATTATAATGATAATATAATGAAGAAATGTTCACTCTCTTCCTGTGGCTGCACAGGGGCAATCTGCAGAAAATTGCCTTCAGCTTTAGGTATATGAATATACATTTTTTAACAGAGGGCTGTGTTTTGTGTTCTTGTAATAGCACTTTATTTTTTAAGGGATCACCTCATGAGCTGTGATTAAGAAAGGAGAATCTGTCATGTTATTAAAAAAGTACCAAGTAGCCCAAAGTCAAAACCGGATGGCAGCTTAAGGTAATATAGCTGAATAGAAAACCCCAAACAAAAAAACCCCCACTAAACACAAGAGGGCACCAAAATGGATAATAGTATGAATTATAGATAGTTGTGACTTTGTTCCAAAATAAAATATATAGCAAGCTTGCATACGCTGGTGCAACAGTACCAAGACTGGCTAACAACACTTAAATATTTCCCTTGTTAGAAATATTTCCTTGTATTAATCATTTCTAGAAACTTCCATTTGCCCCAGTTGCATTTTCTGACTCAGAGGGGGTTTTTTGCACAAATTTCATAGACTACTTCAGCTTTTTTTTTTTTTTTTCAGTCATGACTAGTAGAGAAAGTTTCTTCCCATACTAATATACTTCAAGATGTGCTACAATCCGTGCACCAAAGCAGTAGGTAGCAAACAAGATGAAATTTGGCAAGGTAGGAGCTCTGTGCCCCCAAACGTCATTTTGATTCCTTTAGTTTGCCTTTCTGTATATTGAAAACATCACACAATTCCATGAGGGAATTTGAAAAAAAAAACCCAAACAACCCAGAGCCATGCACTTATATTAATTCTTAGTTTTGAAGCAGTGCTTTGTAGCTACAGTCTTATGACTACGACCAATGACTAGCTGCTCAGTATGATGAGATTTCTTAGCAACCCTGTTGTGAACAAGTACAAAAATCAAGGCATGCTCCTCAATTAAAGGTATTTTTTCAAATGTCTGAGAATATGTTTTTCTCTACTTCTGGTTATTTGTATTCTAGCAAAGAACATGAGGTCAGATTTCATTCAGGCAACAAGCTCATTTAGTTTGGACTATGAAAGTTTAGGACACAATTGAATATTTGCATATTGCATATGAAGTCCCTCCTTTGTGGACAGCAGGACGGAAGAGTATTGCAGATGTTTTCTCACTTTTTACCAGAAGCCTTGTTGTCAAGATCTCAGTGAAAGGAACCTGGCAAGCAGGGAAAATCATTACACAGTCTATCTTCCTGTCTCTGAAGGACATAAATATTTTTGGATTCTCAGAAGAAATAAAGGCAATGTATAAGCAGGAGTAGCAGATGAAATCACTAGACTATTGTCACTGAAGGATAAAAACTGGAAAACAGTATGTTGGCACAGGGCCAGGATAGCTACAAGAGGAGAAGACATGTTTCCAGGCAGAAGAACAGGGAAGAGGGATTATAAATTTTGCCCTCCTGTTTCAGCCACATTCTTATATCTGAGTCTGATGTTCCCTTGTCATCGTGCTTGGGGTATTTGCATGCCAGTATTTGTTATACAATATGACTTCAACCATGCAAATATGACAACTGGAATGCACCAAGGGCCAGCAGATTCCTTAGGGTACGCACACCGGCTGAACACGCTGTCAGGAAGCCCCCAAATTTACCTCTTGTACACTGAAAACCAAGTGAATTGTGTTCAGACTATTCTTGAATATCTGCAAGGAGGGAGACTCCACAACCCCTCTGGACAATCTGTTCCAGTGCTTGGTCACCAGCACAGTAAAGATGTTTTTCCTCATATTCCCATAGAACTTCATATGCACTTTCTGCCCAATGCCTCTTGTCCTATTGCTTGGCACCACTGAGGGGAGCCTGGAAACATCCTCTTGGCACCCTCCCTTCAGATACTTTTAGATATTGGGAAGGTTCCCTTTCAGATATCTTCTCTTGAGACTAAACAGGCCCAACTCCCTCTGCCTTTCCTCATAAAAGAGATGATCTCAGCCTTTAATAATCTTTGTAGTCCCCTACTGGACCCAGTCCAGGAGCTCCATGACTCTGTCTTGTCCTGAGGAGCCCAGAACTGACACAGCACTCCAGACATGGCCTCACCAGGGCTGAGGAGAGGGGCAGGATCACCTCCCTCGACCTGCTGACAATGCCCTTCCTACTTCAGCCCAGGATCCCTTTGGCCTTCTGGGCCAGGAGGGCACTGCTGGCTCATGGACAGATGTTGTCCACCAGGACCCCCCGGTCCCTCTCTGCAGAGCTGCTCCCCAGCAGGTCAGCCCCAGCCTGTGCTGGTGCATGGGGTGCTTCTTCCCCAGGAGCAGGACCTGGCATTTGCCTTTTCTAAACTTCAGACAATTCTCTGCCCCTCTCTCCAAATGGTTGAGGTTCTTCTGAAGGGCTGGACAGCACTCTGGGGTAATTCAACCTTTTTGCTTCTGGTCAAGAGCTTCTGGACTATTGAAGCCTGCACTCTGATCTCCAGAAATGAGAAAAAGTGATTTGGTCTTGGTGATGGATCATAAACTAGAATGACAGTAATAAGTGTGATAAAGTTGCTGTCAATTTTCCATGCTTCTGGCTGTCCAAAATTTGGTGGGAACTCAGGGATATCAGTAACATAAAAAGAAAATAATGATAGTTCTACAGTTCCATAGGTTATGTAACTCTGTATTTTAGATTTTCCATAAGGAAGAGTAATTAGAACAAAATTCGTGTGCTAAGGTTTGTGCCACAGTTGAAACTCAGGCACTCTAGAAGACAGTATTGCATATGTATATATATATATATATATATATGTATGCATGTATATATATATATGACCCATGATCACAAGGAAATTGTCTGGTCTTTTCTTGCCTTCAGTCTTACCCTGCAGGATACTGTGTTTAGGTTGTCTGATCCAGCATTAAGAAATCTTTTGTGCTGGATTAAGTACGATCTTTCTGCTTGGAAGTATAAGGCACTGCTTTTGAAGGCTGTATGTTATCGGCATACAGGAAAAGATCTCAGTTAAGTCTCTTTCCTCCACTGCTGCTTGTTTGCGATCTGTTTAAGATAAGTCTTAGCCTCCTGCTGCTGTCTCAGTTTCCCCTCTGAGCATCAGGGACATCTCCCTGCTGCTGTGCAAGCAGCGTAGTGTGCACGTGAGATGGTGTGCTGACTCAGAGACAGGGTACCCAGGCAAGGCTACCTGCGTCTGCAAGGCTGGGTGCTCCGGGGGAGTCCGCCGGTGCAGTGAGAAAATTAAACTGCAACTTCATCAGCAGAAGGGAACGTGATCTCCAATACAGGCAAATTGAGTTCTGGTAAGTGCACTGAACAAGTCAAGGCATCGTTCTGATGGTAATGTTATATGAGACCAAGTTTTTAATGGTGATCTGTATCAAGTCAGGATGTGTGACCTCATTTGTTTGATGTGGGCTCTCAACTATAATCTATACCTTCATTATCTCAAGTGCAGGATAACTGTAACCCACTCTGGCTGTCAAGTCACAACTAAAAACTACTGTGAACTGAAGGTGACTTGAAATGCAGCTGTGCAATTATTAAGTAATGTGTCATGCAAGGAGCACAGTGCATTATACCAATTGCTTTGGAAGTGCACTTGTCGCCAGCAGGAACAGAGGTGAAATTCATACCCTCTGTTTTAACCTTTGTCTCCTGAAGTGGCTCAGGACCAGCCTACCTGAAGGAGCTTCAAATTCTCTCTGCTTTGTGCTACAGTTGTGATTACAGGTACTGGAGCTGCGGGCCAGAGCTGGTCTCAGTAGGTCTGAGATGTTAACTGTGTATTTTGTATAAGTACTTATTTTGTGGTTTTTTAAAAAAAATATTTTCTTCTAGGAGGCTATTCTTTGTAAGCACAGAGGGGAGTATTATCATGATCCATGCATTTAAGCAGGCTGGATGATTGTATTCATCTGGTTAGACTTTCTGCATGGCAATGTTCCTTCTCCTTTCCCACAGAATTCTTGCATAATGTAAATACATGCACAAGTATGTGACAACATATTCATGTATTTTACAGTTTCATCCAGCCTCAAGTGGTTTGGAACTTCCTGTGCCCCACGATCAGCTGTTCAAATTGCTGATTTTTACTCTGGCACCTGGATGGGGTTGTTTTGTCAATGTTATATGAGCAATTATATTGCATGCTCTAAAATTTTATTTAGAGTGTGGTTCTTAATATTTGTGAAGGGTATAGGATTTTCTAAAAATACAACTTCACTCAACTACCAAAACCTAGATGAATGAAATATCTAGGGTTGTTTTGTTCAAATGATTTTGTGGATACAGGTTGATTGTTGTAACTGGTTCTACTTTCATAGTTCTCATAGTCTTCATGTTTTCCAAAGCTATTTTAAATATTTCAGTCCCAGTGTGAAATGAAGTTTTATTTTGAAGAAAATCTTATTATATAGCTGAAGTATTTATAAAATCTTATGTAAGGAGCTGTTTTTATTATTCCTTAAATGAATCAGAAGTAAAAATGATGACATGAAAGGAATTATGATCCTTCGGAGCATTAAAAATTACTCCACTAGGTGGGGAACTTGCATCAAGTATGCAACTAAAAATGTTGGCACTTACTGAAATCATAGCGGTGCTGCAAAAATTAAACTCCTCATAACAGAATACTTTATGTGCCGTAATTCCTGTCTATCTTTTCTGGTGAAGAACTTCTAAATTTGTGGTATAGAAATTCCGTGGGGTTGTAGAACACTATATAAATTTATGTTTAAAAGTAAATAAAAGGATGGTAGATTTTGGATTGGGCTTAGGGAATGCAAGAGAGAATTGCAAAGATTTTTGGTTTTATCAGGGGGGTAAAGAATCAAGAAGACTGCAAAAGGAGGTAAATGCTTTATATCCTTCTTCACTATTTACATATGTTTAATTAATACAGGTATTATAACTGGGATTTGGGAATTCAAATGTTCAGGATATTTGTTCCTATCTTTATGCTGGTGGTCTGACAGAGTTATGAAGAGGGCAGGTGATGACAGGGTAGGAAATTGGATGTACTCTGTCATTATACTCCAAGCCTTGCAAATAATTAACATCAGACTTAGAGTTTGGAATTGGATTCTCAAGCCCCCAGTTGATTCTCAGTGGCTTGCAAAGTTCAGAAGACAAGATAACAGCTGGTGGTAAAGGCAAATACTTTGTAATTTGGAGTCTGAATGCATACCAGGTTATAACTAAGTTAGGGCTAGTGGTAGTATTAGGTTAAGGCTCTAATTTTAAATTTAGCCTTGAGATTAGACTTCAGGATAAGAGGTGTTCTCTCCTATTGACACGTTCCATCTTAAGAACCCAGATCTTTGCTACATCCTATTATTACTGAAGAGTTGGAAATGGGCAGGTTTTAGAAATGATGAATACTCTGTGTTGTCTTGTAGAAGTGAGATTTGCACCAATGCTGTGACTAGGGTTGTGTTAGGAACAGAGAATCCAAACTCTATTTTTCTCAATTTATGGATGGATATTCCAGGGATAAGGGAAACAGAAAGATGACGTGTTTCTTTATGGGAATATGCTCTTCTTTCACTTTCATTGATGGGATCACTGTTGCTGTTGATATAAATATTAAGATTGGAATTAGGTTTAAAGTTTTGGGTTTAATACTGAAAGAGAACATTTTTTCATTCTAGAGGGTCTAGATAAATACAAATAGAGAAAACAGTTGCTTAGGCCAGTGCTTTATGCTCTCATTTACTTCTGGTCTTCCTTCAATTCATTCGTATAATTAAATTTTACATTAGGATTTGTACTTTGTGTGATTTACAAAGACAATTCATATTTGTTTATAGTAAAATTAGTATAAAATAATTGTTTTCAAGAATTATTACATAATATAGGGGAGATCAGTAGAAAGTACTCAGGTTAATAATTAGGTTTAGGTTCAGAGCTGGATGTAAATTTAGAACTTAGATATCTAAAGCTAAAACTACAGTACATAACTACAGTACATTTTCCTCTTTTGTTTACCTCTGTCTACTTGATTTTAGGAAGGGCAATTTCTTAAAGGTATTACTGGCATTAGAAGCCATATCGAATGAAACATAATTAAGATTGAATGTAGGGATGGAGTTATCATTTGGAAACTCAATAGTTGAAGACCTGCATTTGTTATGACCTTTTGTAGGGCTCTTTGGGGTGGAAAGAGGGAATAGGTCATTAGGGGGAACACATTAGTTTCTTCCCACTCATGAAAGGAAATTCCTGCTAAGAATCAGCCCGTGGCTGCTCCTGGCTGGGTTGGTAGAACGAGATGAGAGAGCCTGCTAGTCTCTGCCTTTCTTACCCAGAAGTGTCCTGGGGTTTTGCCAGCCTGTATGAGGGCTGCAAGAATTCACCTGAGAGAGAAGATGTGTGACAGCAGGACAGCAGTAGTGAAGACTACTTAGGTTTTCTCGTAGAGTAGGAATTTGCAATGTGGGTGTGATGAAGGCTCTTATTAGTGTTGGGGAATGTGAAGGTCCTCTCACACTCTCCGTCTTGCTCATTCCTTGTTTCCATTTCTCATTTTCATGTCTGCCTCCATTCAGAAGATAGCAATTATTTCACAGAAATTTAAATCCAAGCTCAGTTGATAATTTGCTTTAGGATATCTCCCAGAAAGTTTGGCAGAGGGTTGCACTGAGTCTGCCTTTGTCTGCCAGGACATTTGTCCTGTACCTGCTCATATCAAAAAATCCCATTGTACTGTTCTGTAGGACATGCTGCATAGGACTGGTATTATACTGGTGGCCAGCGAGGACACTTTGAACTGAAAATAACCCCAAATACAGTTATTAGGTTCATGTGTTGAGTGGCAGCACTCATTGGAAGATGCAGGCTAAACAGTGATAAGGCTAACAGACATAAAGAAAGGTGAACAAAAAGTTGGTCTGCTCTGATTGTGCTGGTAGTCAGAGATTTCCTGCTGGTGGACCCACAGTGTTGGTGCAGAGAGAGCAAAGGCTGCTGACCAAAGGCTTCACTTTTGTTAGAAGAAACAATCAAAATTGTGTAGATTAACAGGACTGATGCAAACATAGACCTTGATGCATGTGCTGGACAGT
Source organism: Polioptila caerulea (assembly GCA_013397295.1). Lineage (NCBI taxonomy): Eukaryota > Metazoa > Chordata > Aves > Passeriformes > Certhiidae > Polioptila > Polioptila caerulea. Next base: position 87,214 of record VYXF01000177.1, read on the forward strand.
GGAGTGACAGTTTTTCTTCGCTTGATCTACGATTCTCACAATATAAAAGCTACTGCAAAAATTAGGGAGGGTAGCATCTGTCCTTTGTCATGTATATGAATTAATATCTCCAGCCATTTAATACTGTTTTTAGTTTGTAACAACCTTTAGTGATTTGCATTATTTCCAGTAATTATTTTTTTTTCTTTTCCTTGTACAAGTTGAAAAATATTAACAGATTTTTACCAACAGAATCTGTCTGATTTGTTGTTACCTTGAGAAAAAGTATAAGGGTGACCTACAAGCAACTTTTGTGAGGTGTGTATTTGTCTTTTCTCCCAAGGAACAAGAATAGGACAAGAGAAAATGGCCTCAAGATATTCCAGACGAGATTTAGATTGGCTGTTAAGAAAAATTTCTTCACTAAAATTGTTGGTTAGCTGCCCAGGGAAGTGGCAGAGTCATTATCCCTGGAGGTATCTACAAGATGTGTAGGTGTGGCACCTAGGGACATGGTCTAGTGGTGGACTTAGAAGTACTGGGTTCACAGTTGGATTAAGCTATCCTTTTCCAAACTAAATGATTTTATGATTTCATGGAATTCACAGGAGACTGTGCAGTTCTCTTCAGTTCTCAAGGCCACTGATCTGACTATGACAAAGGCAGGACACAAAAAGGCCCCTCTTCAAGGTACAGAAGGCAAATGGAATATTTTGTGCATCTTAAAATTTCCTTTTTTGCCTGGTTGAATCAGTTTGAGTTTCCTGGTAATAAACCCAAAGGATTCAGTTTTCTAAGGAAAGCTGGCATCTTTGAATATAAAAGTGTTTTTGTTCTTTTGAGGAGGGGGATGAGTGTCATCACTACAGGAAAAAGATCTAGTTGGACTCATCACTGTATCTGGTAAGTGCAGATTGCTTCTCAGAAACCTGGATCACAGCAACTCTTCTGACTTCTGCATTGTACCAGTTTTGCACCTTCTGGTTTGGTGATAATGAAATACAGTCTTTCAGCCTTTCTTTTTTGCTTTCTGAAAAAAAACATATCCTGTTTGTTTTCATAAGTGCTTGAAAGTGTTTGGAAGTGTTTAAATGAGGCACATGTCAGCATACCAAATTAACATGTTAGCCATAAGGAGTGCTATTGTATTTATATCTTACAAATATTTTCTACCCCCTTATTTGCTTTTTGGAAGAATAGTCTGTCCAAAGTTATAATTTAGTGAAATAGCAGCTGGCAATTAACCTTTTTTTTTGTTTTTTTTTTTTTTTAATATGCATCATTGAAAAGGATTATTTGATCAGAAGTGCAAAATAATGTATAATTTCAACACAGGTAGGGACGGCTTGATGATGTATTTGTGATGTCCATGTTTGTGGTGTCTTGTTTGTGACAATGTTTTTGCCCTGTTCTATGTCATAGAACCATAGAATCTTAGAATGGTTTAGGTTGGAAGGGACCTTGAAAATCATGTTGTTCTGACCCCTGGCCAAGGACAGGGACACCTTCCACTAGACCAGGCTGTTCAGGACCCCGTCCAGCCTGGCCTTGAACACTTCCAGTTATGGTGCATCCACAGCTTCTCTGGGCAACCCCTTCCAGTGCCTCCCCACACTCACAGTGAAGAATTTCTTCCTAATGTCTAATCTAAATCTACCCTCTTTCAGTTTCAAGCCGCTCCTCCCTGTCCTTCCACTAGATGCCCCTGTAAAATCTCCCTCTCTTGATTATTCTTCACTGTAAATTTTGCTCTGCCAGCTCTTGTAACCACAGAATCAGCCTGTATGTGCCAGTACAGTAAAGCTACAGGAGATTGACATACCCTAAAATATTATGTGATGGACAGAGAACAGAAAACAATTTATCTAGGCTGTACTTCAAAGCAAGAGAAGTGAGAGCCAGGCAGGGAAAAAAAAACCCTCCTGTTCCTGCATCTCTGGATGGAAACATTCTAGATCTCTGGCTACTCTGGGTGGTTGTTTTCCATTTAATTAAGGTAGAAACAAGAGATCAAGAGTGAAGACATCTAGAGTCAGAGATAAAATCATGAGACATGAAGTTCAGGTGTAATGATGGAGCTTTTTTTTAAAAAAAGTTTGACATCCTTAGAAAAATTCAAAACTCACAAGGGTGAAGGTTGGGAACTCTGTCTTTTCAGCAACAATGCACAGCATAATGAAGTATAAGAAAAATCTCTATCTTTTGGAGAGAGAAAACTTTATTTTGTGTTCAGAAAGCAGCAGATATAAGCAATTTTTACCATAACCTGTCAATTCAAGTGTTTTCAAGCTGACATTTTTTGCTTATTTTGCCATTGCTTAGGAGAGTCTGCATGACTTATTATTTGTAAAGGAAATACTGATTTTCAATCCAGAAGTGCTTCATCACCTCCATGTTTTCAGGAATGCAAGAACATTTATACAAGTTCCAAAAGTATTACTTCCCCAGGAAAAAAATTTAACTGTCCAGGTTCACACTGACGTTATTATATCCCATTTAATTGGTAAGATTAGTAACCTAGAGCTGCTGAGTGACAGGGAGGAATTCTGATTCCTTTTATTCTCTGGGTCTGCATTCTCCATTAGTTAAAGAATTTTCAGAGATCAGCTTTTCAGGGTGGAGAAATCAACCATCAAGCAATCATAATTCATGTCTGGAGAATGAGGTGTGCGAGAGTGGGGTCTATGGGAGCACACAATCACAGCTGGATATCTCAAGTGATCATGAACCTTATATCCTAAAAAAGCTAAGGCTATCTCTCTCCTGACAAAATTAGATGCCTTTCCTCAGAAATCCCTAAAGTAGGAGACCAACAGATCCATAAAATTTATTCAGTTTCGTGAAACATTCACTCTCACGTTCAGATCCATTCTTCTGTCTTTGTAGGTGGCAGTGCAGGGAGAGTTGAGTGTGGGTTTTATAAATTCTTCTGATGAAACCTTTTCATGCATTGTAAAGTAACTGATGGAGTTAGACATTTTACATCTCTACAGTCTCTGTACTCCTCTAGAATTGCTGTATGTCGTGTGAGACAGTTTAATAGGACTAATTGAGATAATTTCACTCAAGCTTATTTGAGATACAGTGAGAATACACTCCCTTGGGAATTGGGTGAGGTAGTTCAAGTCCTCCTGAGAGTTAACCTTGAGTGTCATAGATATATGAGGACAATGAAAGCTAAGGACAAAAGATCCAATACTTTTTTCCCTTAATTTTTTGCAAGAAAAAGTGTGAGGATTATTTTTATCTAAGAACACCAATCATGCATGGCCTCACAGAGGAGAAAGAAATGGTACTTCTATAATTTGGGAATTCCTTTGAGGACATAAGTCCTGGCTGTGCTCTGGACCAAAATTTTATTTTATTTTTTTTAGATGGCTGTGAACTTTGGACTATTCTGGTGCAATGATCTGCTGAAAAGATCCAGGTAGGTGACTTTTAGCTTCAGTGTGTGGACCCTGGGCTCTAATCTCTTTGTGAATCTAGCCTTAAATTCCCGTCCTTGCTCTGGAGCTTCTGATGGCTGAATGAGAAAAGCCCTAAAGAGTGAGAACACTCCCTTTCTATAATTGCAGGGTGAAATCCAAACAAATGTCACAGCACCCGTTGACTTCAGGTCATGCCAGAAATTCCCATGTGGTTTTGGTTTGATTGTATGTCTTTCTTCTTTGTTCATGGGCATTGGCAGTGAACCTAACATAATGAGACTTACAGAGCTTCCCTGGACAATATTATTAAAAAGGAAAAAGGAAGCTGTCTAAAGTATCTAATAATAACTGAATGATAGCAAACTATTCACATGGTTGTCTTTTCCAGCAGGGAATATATTTAGTGACTAAATGAGAGGGAGGACTTTCAATCATATTCCTATGAAATATGCAAAGCAAGGAGAAACAAAGGATGACAGAAAATACCCATGCCCACGCCAAACAACAAAAGGGCCCTTTCCTTAAAAACATTTTGAAATAGTTAGCTACAATTCCAATTTATCACTTGGTAAGCAATTAGTGAGCTAACATACAGACTTCTTTTCCAGCCATTACAAATCAGTCTGCATTTACTCATGAAAACCATGTTATGATAAAAAACATAAATCTGATGTTTCTATAGCCTAAGAATATTGTATTTAATCCAGCTCAGTCTAAACTTTTTTTCCATCCTTCTGTCTGCAAAAAGACTTGTGTTGCTTGATCAAAAAAAAAAAAAAAAAAAAAAAAAAAAAAAAAAAAAAAAAAAAAATATTTGTGCCATTACTCATTTTTGTTCTCACTCCTTCAAATATTTAAAAATTAAGTGTTGTGGCTACTATTATTAATGCTTTTATGTTTTCTACTTGTTTTTTCTACTTGATGTTTTTGAGACTGTGGTGCCAGGATTTCTGTTCTTACTTGTCTTTATATCTTTTACATTACCTCCTTGCTTGGTAATTAAATGTCTTTTACTAAATATAATTACTAAAATGTAATTATTATGACCAAATTGCTATATGCAATTTATGACCAAATTGTTATATGCTCTTTGTCCTGCCAGTTAGGACAAAGAGCACATAGCAAAAATTCTACCACCTACATGTCTCAAGGGGTATTTTAAACTACAATTTTACTTCAAATTAAATGATTATTAATTGATTGTAGATTAAGTCAATATAGTTATTAAATTTTTCAATAGTTGTACATATGGCCTGCATTTTTGTTTGCCTACAGGCACTTCCCTGCTTTTAAATCCAAATTAGTTGTTTTGAGCAAATGTTTGTGTAATGTCCAAAGTGTTCTTCATAACAATGTTAACAAGAAGGTAATTGATTTACAAATTACCCTAGAATCTGTCTACTTTGGATAGTTCTCAGAGTTTACAATGTAGAATAGTACAAATGAGGTCCTTTATTAGACACTGCCTTGACTATGGAATTGGACTCTGTTTTGTATTCTTTTTCTGTTGCTTATTCCCTCATTTAATAGTACACATGCAGGAAATACTTAAAGAAAAGGCATTTCAGTCTGTGCTGTCACAATGACCCAAGATTTTATTGCTGGATTAGATTATGTGCTCTGTTTTATTCTGAGTCCTATCCTTACAGAATAGATACACTTGCTTATAAAACTTGCTTTAAAATATTTTTGCTTTTGGTTTGCTTCTTTGTTTTCAGTGAACACGGGGTCTGCTTATATCTTCAACAACACTACTAAATATCTTTTTAATTGCATCCCTCCTTTGCTTTTGGTTGAATGTTCATGCCTCTCTAGTTTTGCTAGAGTAATGTAATGTTTCATCAAGTCACACTTAACTTGTACGCTACTTACTTTTAACATTTCCTTTTTCTCTGCCATTGCATATATTTCAGTTAGATGTGTTAAAATCTATTTCAAAGCACTCCTTTTTATCCATGTGCTGGTATGTCTGGCAGGCACTACTTTTGGAATCCCACGTATTGTCCTTCACCAACGTCATTTCAGCCCTGAGCAGGGCTTTCCTGAGGTCAGGAGAGGAAAAGGGTGTGCCTCGACAGACCTTTCTGCCTTCCTGTGGAGGTCACCTCCTGCAAGGTGATAAGAGCTTCTGGGTCTTGCTATTGTTTCACAGGACAGTTCTGAGTCTGAGCAGAAAAGGGTCCAGGCAAGACAGAGGATGTGCTGGCTTTTGTGCTGCTCCCCCCTCTCCGAGCTACTGCGTGCCAAAGCCTCTTCTCAGCACATGCTGGCATCTTTTGCACAGATACAATTATATGTAAATGTTTGGGACTCAGTTTCATAAATTGGATTCCAAACTGCTGCTAAAATCTTGCATGCTGAAATGTTAGTACTTCATAATTAAGAATATTACACAGAAATTATGTTTTTATGTTATGTGTAGTTTTTTCCATTTATCAAATTTTAGATTGTATTTTACATTATTGTTTGGATGCATTTAAGCTTTTTGCATCCAACTTTGTTGAATAATAACTTATCTGTCATCTGTTAATGTCTTCTTGATTGCTAAACAGCCAAGTCCTGGCATCACAGCTCGAGATATTTGCTGGTTTAGTGCTGTTGCTTTGATATTCATCGTTTGTTCTGTAATGGTCCTTAAACATTTCCCATGCATATTTGAGCTAGAATGATTCTTTACATAATGCCTTAGAGGAAAACAAGGTTCTTCTAATAGCAATTAAAATTAGCAATGTTATTAGGCTAAGAATTTAAAATTACATATCACTTCTGTGCCAATTCCCTTTTATCATTAAAAAAAAAATCAATTTTCAACAGTGTTGTATACCTCATGCATTATACACAACTTCAGTGATTTACTTCTTGTTTTGGCACAGGCTCAGTTGAATGATATAAGAGCTAATTTTGTTTTCCTCCTATAATAGCTTGTATTGTCTGCATAATGAATCCTTGCTGAGTTTCATCAGGAGAGTTATGATGTTCATAATCTTCTGTTAGAGAAAAAATTTGTGCTTGTTCTCCAAGAAGTTTATCTTACCTGTAATCTGAAAGAACCATTCATGCAGGTATCAACTATCACACACCATTCACAGCCATTCACTCAGGTATCAGGAAGAGACAAATCTAGATGGCTTTTCTTGTTAGGATGGTGGATATTTCCAAGTGAATACAGGAAACAGAAGGGTGGAAGAAAACATTGAAAGAAGTTCCCAGCTATGCTACACATTTTGATAAATGACACTGTGATGTTTCAATTGAATCATATAAGAAATGATGTCATACTTGGACAGATGGGCAAAGAAGAGGCTTTTTGTAGCCAGAGAATGGCAAGGAAGTAATAGTGAGAACTAGCAGATCAAGAATTTGAGATACTGGACTTTTGCAATGTTATTCTATTTGGAAATATTCCAGAGACTGGGCTCATTTCCTTTTCCTCTGTCAAGAAACAGTTCAAATCAATGAATGAGAGGGGAAGCTAGGAAAGAAGCTTTTAGCCTACACTCTCAACATTCATTATAAAGTAAATCAGGCAAATCAGAGTAAAGCAAGACTTAAAATAAGGATAAAGAAGTACCAAAGCTCCTAGAAGAAAGAACAAATGCTAAAAGGGTAGGTGACAGCTGAAAGGCAGTAGAGCCACTGGAAGGCAGCAGAGGTAGGGAAAAGATCCTGTTCAGGATGGGGCACTAGGCAGTGGGGAATGATGGAAGTGTTTGTTTGTTAACTCAGGCCAACATACAGTGATGATTTATTTTTATATTCCTGAGAGGGAGGCTAGTATGTTTTTGTCTGCAAGTTATCTTAAGCTGTGTAAGATTTATAATAAATGTTTATTATAAATCATTATATGTTAAGTGGATAAAATCTAGCTTAGAAATAAACATCTTTTAATTTAGAATGTCTTTGTAAGAATATTAAGTGGATCAAGATGCAGGAATTTTTTATTTTTCTTTGTAGTAATAAGTATTTCCCTGTCCACCTGGATTTAAACTGAGTGTTTGAATCATATATTTACTGTGTAAGACAGTCACAGAAGATAAACAATGTCAACATTGAACACATGTGCTTTGCTTCACTTATTTGAAGCTTGTCATCTGGCCTATATAGGTAGAAAAACAAGTTATAAGTCTCATTGTAGTCATTTCACTCTCACAGATGGGATTCCTAGAAGCTAGATTGCAGTGGATATCAACTGGAAATCTGTGGATAAAAGAAGAAAAAGTGTTCTCTGGGTCCTGAGTTATGACATAAACACTCAAACAGGGCTTGCAAAAGCTGAAGCCTATCTTTAGTGCTGAGATAAAGCAAAGCTTCTACTCTTTTTGAAATATTTCAAGAGAATTGATGTAGACAGTGATGCCATACAATGTTTAGGCATTTTCTGTAAATCTCTAACAACTGTATCTGTCTAAACAGATTCCTGCTATGAGACTTAGGAGAACAAACAGCATGAAGTGAAAGGAAAATTGGCTGATGATATTCTTGATTTTCATGCTCTTCTGGTTAGAGTCATTCACAGGCCTCCATCTCAAACATTCTGTGAGAATAAACATTGATCAGGTATTCTTTAGAGAATTTTTGTAGGCTCTGACGGCGTTGATGCTGGTTTCTACAGAGATATCTTGATGAGAGGGTAGATGAAATACAGCAGGACTAAGTTCCAGCATGAGAAATCCAATAATCTAAGCTTGGTACCTTGCAGCAAAATTACCAGCAGGTAATTTTTTCTATCAATAATAGTAGTTTTCCATTAATGTTCTGAGGGTATGTAGCAAAGATGGAGCAGTTCAAGCTGAGAGGACAAAGACAAACCTGGATGAGCCAGAGGGATTTTGCTTGCATGAATACTATTTGAAGAGTACTTTTTGCATTAGCTGAAGATAAAAAAGCAACAAAAAGTATAAGAGTGCAAACAAATAACGGAAGTAAGTAACAGTAAGGTTATGATAATTCTTCCTTTAGAATTTGCATATTTCTTAGCCTGGTGAAGAATAGAAATATCACAGAAACACAATTATTCAGATAACCTGGCCAATCTAACCTGGCCATACCTCCTAAAGGAACATTTGGCATGAAGAATTAGATGGGTTGTGCTTTACTCAGCACTCAGAACACTGTCTCTCAGTGCCCATTGTGGAAAGCTTGAAATTGCAGATATACATCTGCAAATTCTGGGGCTGAAGGAAGATGGATTTTTACATGCCCTCAACATTAGAAGTTAGTCCTGGCCTCACTCTAGTCTCATTTTCTCCCCTGAGGTGTGCTGGAAAACATTTCTATTCTTTACTCCTTTTGAGGAGGTGAAGGAAGGGATGGAAAGTAGGAATGGAAGACTGGTCCATGTGTGGTGATTGCTGGGCATGGGATGAAGGAAATCTTAAGAATTTTGTTTCTTTGAATATCTGAAGTGATTGACTGGGTTCATATTAATTTCTACAAGTAAGAACAAAAGGCATACCCTGAAATAAATATTTTAAAGGAAATGACACCACTTTGAATATATTTCCTTGACTGAAGTTTCAGTGAGATTGTGGCAAATGCTGCTGCCTCACCCTGAAGTTTACTGTGGAAATGTTTCCAATATAGAAACTCAACCACAAAAAGAATCTCTTTCCCCAGATCTTACCATCATTGCACAGGAACAATGCAGTTTTCTCTGCTTTAACAAGACTGAGCTTGTTTGCTATTGTGTGTGAGCCTTTGATGTGCATTGGCTAAAGACAGTACAGTGATTAAAACATGAGTCATGGCAGCCTGTGCTAACAAAATCATGGAATCATAGAACAGTTTTGGTTGGGACCTTAAAGGTCTTCTTGTCCCTATCCCCCTGCCATGGGCAGGGACACCTTCCTCTAGGCCAGGTTTTTCAGAGCCCCATCCAGCCTGGCCCTGAACAACTCCAGAATGGGGCATTCACGGCTTCTCTGGGAAACCTGTTCTGGTGCCTCACCATGCTTTAATCTAAATCTGCTCTCCTTAAGCTTAAAATCATTACCCCATGTCTTATTATAACATACCCTTGTAAAAAATCCCTCTCTAGCTCTCTTATAGGTCTTCTTTTGGTATTGGAAGGCTGCTACAAGAGAGCTTTATGAAAGACTATAGGAGACTTTGTGTCATGTTACTACTGGGTGATGTGGAAGAGAAGTGCTGAAATTGGGGCTTCAGTTTACTGTTTATCATGCCTTAGTTGACATGCAAAGGTGATAGAGCATAAATTAAATTGCCACTTTTTGGTATAAATAAAATTAGGTTCTAGTATTATAGAGTTACTGTCTCTCCAACCTTGAAAAAAAACAAGCATTCTGTATCATTAGTTGAATATATATTTGGAATATGTGGTATTCCTTTTCATGATAGAATCACTGTCATACCTCTTGGAATGACTTGAGAAGGAAGTGTTCTCTTGATGTACAATTCCCCAGTACGATGGTTTAATAAACAGGTTCTGAAAAATCCTGTAAATATTCCTATTTATTTCATGGAAAAATAAATTAACCATATAGACAGACAAGAAAGAAAGTATGTCAAGTATTGTGTTAGAGATTACATGTACTTTTGGAAGTTGTTTAAGGATTGTAATAAATCTAGGACCAATTTCAAACAGCTTAAACTCCAGTGAAATTTTTGAGCAGTAGTGCTCTCTATTAACAAGGCATCTATGAAGGTCTAGGGTTGGCCAGTATGAGACAACAGACTTTAAGTAAAACTTACATCTATAAAGCAACTTTCAGAAACTATTCTAGGAAGCAAATCCAATTGCAGTGCAAACTACAACTCAACAGATTTTATGCCCTATGCTTCACTATGAGAAAGTTGTCTGAAGACCAAACATTTCTGGTGTGAGAAGAAGTTAAACGAATGGGACATATATATACACACACATATATATATATGCTAAGGCTTTTGGGAAGCATTTTGGATTCTTTGTTTTTTGTTTTGTTTTGTTTTGTTTTGTTTTCCTTTAAAGATCAAATGCCATTTCAAGATTTTGGACTAGGACTCTTTGATTATCTTATCAAAAAAACCAACTAATTAAAGGTGTTGTTTTAAAAAATGATGTCACATGTTTTGCTTAAAAGATATAAAAAAAAATATTCTGTGCCTTCAATTAAAGAATTCCATTAAACAAAGAAATATGAAACTAAAATATGATGACCTTTTTATTCTCTCTAGCCAGTCCCCATTTCTGGCTGAATTTATTAGTTGGTTTAATTCAAAGTTCCCTAGTTCCAGTTCCCCCATAGTTCATTTACTCCACACCAAAGCTTATTTGCCCAGTTCTGATGCCAGCCTTAAATCTCACCTCTTTTGTAACTATTCCTTGGAAACAGAATTAATTTCTAAAAGTTGCAAGACTCAGAGAAGGTAGTTTGGTGAAAGACTGTGTTCTCAAGGCTTGTATTTTTCTTTTTAGAAGAAAAAAAAATAATGCTGTGATGCCTAGATGGTGTTGTATAGGCAGTGTTAGTCAGTGGGTGCAGTTAATATGTTGCAATAATATAATATTTCATGTCCTGACCTTTGAAAATTGCTGTCATATATATCCTACACATAGTAAATCTGTTTCATAAAGGTTGAAAGAATTTCTGAATCATTTTGTTCAATATTAATGTGTGTTTGAGCAAAATAGAGAGAGATTTTATGGAAAAGAATAACATTTTCCAGGAACACTTTATTATTTTCTGGCTTTGATATAAAAAATTATAATGTTTTTTAAGGGGCCTGATTTTTTTCCATTCCAAGAAGTGAAAAGCATTAAGGGACTGGAGCATCTCTCTTCTGTGGGAAGGCTGAGGGAGTTGGGCTTGTTCAGCCTCACGAAGAGATGACTGAGAGAAGGCATCATCAATCTCTGTCAGAATCTGAAGGGAGGGTGTTGAGAGGATGCATCCAGCCCCTCTTGCTTGTGCCAAGCAATAGGACAAGAAGCAGCGGGCAGAACCTGACGCACAGGAAGTCCCACCTGAGTATGAGGAAGAACTTTACTGTGCTGGTGACCCAGCACTGGAACAGATTGCCCAGAGTGGTTATGGAGGTAGGTCTTGGCTCACCTTCCCTGTACACACCTGGTCATTTCCTTGCAGCTGATACATGCAAAGGAAACCAGGTAATCTTAATGCCATTCTTTCATTCTGATTCCTGAAAAGAGAGAGGAAGCAAAGCAAAACTGTGCTGTAGAAATGAGTTTTTAGGGATATATTCTATTAGTTCCTCCCTGTGCCTTAGACTCTCACTTTGCTCTCTGCTTGCAACAAATGTAGCTGGATAATTATTTGTATTAATTAATAATACTATTAATATTATTATTTTGGCTGTATGTGCAGAATGTATTGCATTTGATGATTTAAAAGAGTCTTTTACCATCTTTTTCAGACTAATAGAAATAATGTTTGATTCCAAAATAACTGAAAGTGAGTTAGTGGCAGAGGAAATATCACTGCAACAATCCTCACTGAGGAGAATAATAATTAAATGTGTTTCAAACACTAGGATCCAAGACTAAGAGTTGCTTAGTTTAAATGCTGCACCTCCTGAAGCCCACTATGAAGTATTTATAGGATAGAGACTGAAAGGTAGTCAAACTAAGCACTGACAGTCTAAAGTAAATGAAAATAATTAAAGGAAGCAGTATAGTATATAGTACAATTTATAGAAAGTCAGGATAAAAATAGATGAGGATCAATATATACACTAAATTACATACATTGGTGACTATTTAACATCTTGTGTCTGTCATGTATTTGCTTTATTTACTGTGAAAGCTAGAAAGAAAAATGATCATAAAATATTTAAGAGTCAGTGTAAATGGAAAAAATGTTTTCCCAAGGTAATGGACTCCTCCAGCTATTAGGCAATGAAGCAAAGTAGAAACATTTATTTTCCAGGCAGAAGGCAGTGCTTCTGAGATAAATTTCTATGATAATGAACATAAGGCAGACATTCACTATAATGAGTCCAGAGGTATCTGGTTTTACCCAGAGAGCTCTGAACGAGCAGGGATGGCTGTTCTGCACAGCCTGGCTGTGGTGCCCAAGCCCCATTCCCCACGCCAGCCCTGCTGGGGCTCCGTGTGCTCAGTGTCCATCCCCAGCAGCGTGTTGGCTCCTGGAGACTGGTGCTGGCTGAGAACCTATGTTTCCTCTCTGACAGAAGTGATGTTTGTAGCGTGAGGGGCAGGCTCTGACAGACTGCATTTTACTGCACAAATGTCCTTCCTTTATTTGCTTCCTACGATCGAAAACTTTGCAACAGGAGAAACTCTAACTCTCTTTCCCAATGATTTTTGTTAGTGACATTTCTTTTCCCTCCAGTTATTTTTTTATGCAACTGCTGCCCACCTGCCCATTTGCTTCAGAACAGTGTTTCCCTTCAACCTTCCCAACACCCCTTACAGACAGGGCTTTTAATCCCCATTCCTTGTGCATCTCTCTTGTGCTTTACTCTGGGCACAATCAGAACTTTGTTTTCCTGCTGACTTCTCACAGTTTAATTCTCAATATCTTGCAGTCTCAAATTTAATGTAAATTTGGAGGTACAGAGCATTTGAAAAATTCCTTGACTTCCCTACCTTTCTTAGCACTTCCTCTTTCTTTAATATTATATATTCTTACAAATATATAATACTATATATTTCTTTAATATTTTAATATTTGTTCAGCATTTTAACATTACTTTTGTGAATGATTATATTTAAATATCATCTTTGGCTAAGTTTTAATTTTTTTAAGCTTCTGAACATGTATTTCTTCATCAAGTTAAAAAATATTTGCTTTTGCATTAGTAGTAATTCCTTTCTAATCCTTCAGGCAAACAGTCACTAGCCTGAAAATGTAAATTGGCATATGCATTTTTGATTTTTTACATAAATATTTCATTGGGATATTGTCACTAGAATGCATTAGAAGTCAAACAAATAAGGAAATGCAACCTGTTGATACTTTGAAAAATATGTAGGATAAACTTCAGAAAGTCGGAATTAAATAAAAGTTTTTGTCACTCTGAACAGTAGCTCAAATCAGGCTAGGCAGATCAGGCTCAACTCCTCAAAACTTCCCCTTGCAATTTGAAGTGTATGTGCCTGATGCTTGGACTGTTTGATCTTAAAATGTCATTGAGGCTATTTGTGCCGGGTCATATCACTTCAAACAAAGTATTTATACTCTTCTCTCTCCTTTCCTTTTATCTGATAGGTGGATAGCTCTGCTAGTGCCTGATGTAAAACCATTAAACACCACTCTAACTTTTATCTTAAATAACTGCTTTCCTAAATTGGTATTATTATCTACTTTAAAAAATGGATATTGTGGATGCATATAAAATAATAGTAGTTATAAACACTGCTAGACTTGCCAAAAGTACTGTTAACACTTAACATTTTCATTACCATTGCTGTTTCAAGGGCACAATAAATACAGAAATACCAGGGGACACTCCCTACACCTGTGTTCCACTTCTGTGTTTTATAACCACCACTCAAGTTATGTCAAAACACTTCAGGACAATAATAAGACTCAGGTAACTTTAGGAGTCAACCTTTCAGTATTTTGTAGTCAGGTTTGATTCAATTTTATTGGCAATGTGAAGTTTTATGAGTGTTCATATGGCAGATGCAGGTGCCTGACCTGGCTCTGCCTGCTCCAGGGTCAGATCTTTGAGCATCAGGTAGCAGGGATGTAGAAAGGGCTGGGGCAGCTGCATGAAAGCCAGGTTGTGACTTAAAGAAGTGTGTGATAGCTGTAGTGAAGTGAGTCTGTGCTATTTGCAGGTACTGGATGAGAAATCTGTTCAGCACTGCTGGTCATAGCATGGGTTTGTCACCTCAGGTCTCAGTGAAGTTGGGGAGACAGTGCTGTTTGGTGAATTTTGTTTGGTGTAGGCACTGAAACATGCAGGGGGGTTAAACCAAGGCAACAATATATTCATCCAGCTGAAGGCAATGAAAACAGTGCAGAAAGATGAATGTTCTGGAAAAGTACTGCAGTCTGATAGAAGGCATATTGCAATGGTAAAGTTCATGTCATGCTTTCCTTAAAAAGCAGAAATTTACATGTGGTTGTCTAATTTGGACTTTTAATTTAAATTTGAACCCATGTTTTACATACTTTCCTCTCCCATCATTTACAACTCATTCCTTTTAAACACAGTGAATTGTACTTAGCCCTGGATGAAATCAACATTCTTGACTGGCTGAAAATCAGAAGTATAATAAACTAAATAATTTCTTAGCTTATGATAAATATCTGTACAACAGAGAACACAGTGAGTTGAAGATCATCACACAAATAAGTAGAAAGAGAAGGTCTCCATATGCATGCTATCTTCATTTTAAAAAAGGAAATCTAAACTACACTAGAGGTCACTGCAGGTGAACCTTAGAAATTCTGAACCTCTGAATTCATTCACAGGAAGCTCAGGAAAACAAATGTAGACAGCTGTAGTCACCCCTACCTGTTATTTCAAATCTTCCCCCAGTTCAGGTAGGGGAAAGAAAAAAAAGGAAAAATCAGTTCTGCTCTTGCAGACATATTATTGTCTGACAATATTTCAAAAGCTGTGCCAGCTAGTAATATCTACCTGAGGGAGAGCAAAACTTAAAACCAGACATTGTAGTCTCAGACTAGGACTTCCTTTCCTGAGGGACACAAAGGATAGCCAGCAAAGGGCCCTCCAGATGACTGAATAAACACTGCTCTGCAGTTCTTCATGACTATAGGTCTTTTGTTTTGTATTACTGTGGTCATGCTTGTTATTTCCATGGTGCCCAGGAGGCCTAAGCAAGGGTGAAAATCCTATTCTGTACCTCTAAACAGTTATTTGGAAAGGGAACTCCAGTTCCAGAGAACATATTGAGAAGGGATTGTGTTTATAGGATGAGTAAGGTTGTTTTCAACAGTGACGGGTAAGCTTACTCAAATATACCCTCACAAATACACCATTATTCAACTCAAAAAGATGTCTTTGAGGTAAATAAAGAAACATGTGTATTCATATCAATATAGGAAGCCATAAGTGTCTATCTCCTTCTTCTGAAAATTCAACTCTATGTATATGGAAGTGGAAAACAACAGCTGGGAGGGAGGGAATTTGGAGTACAAATGAACACCAGACCCAGCTGTAGATTTGCATTCTTTGACATCTGGTGCTGAGTAGACACTGGGGGATTCTGTGACAACATGAGATTTTTTTGCATCTGTCAGCTAAATCTAACAATTCTCTTTGGGACAATTGCATGGATGAAGTTGATCTCAGAGAGCTGTTTTAAGCCAGAACAAAACAGAAGAAGAGGACTATATCTGATTCGGACCCTCAATTCACAGAGCTGGCAGGTTGCATGAATTGGAATCACACATCTGTTTTGCAAGAATTTGCAAGGTAGCTTCCATAAAATACCAACATGTTTGATTTCAGGAGTGCTGTGACTTGGGGCCACTAAAGCCTTTTGGTGCATAATGAAAGGGGTTAGGAGTGTGTGTATATGTGTGTGTGTGTGTGGGTGGGTGTGTGCACATGTATGTGAGTAATTCAATTAAAGGACAAAGAAGTATACAGTTTAAAAAATGGACTTTCAACTCTTCTCTGAAGATTATTGGAAAATCATACTAAATCCAGATACTCAGGGAAAAGAAGGGTTGTGACCATTTGAAGTAAACCCCTGATCTGAAGTAATCCTGCCCTTACCTTTGTACTTTTACCTCATTCCAGTACAGCTGGATGAGATGAGAAAAAATCTTGTGTCTTATGCCCAACCAGTTTGTGGTTTACATGTAAACAAAGGAGTGAGGGTTTGAGCACCAAAGACATTTCACGTCATTATACATCGTAAATTCTCATGTGCTCCCTTTATCGTTGACATTATATAGTGTTTGACACTACACATTGTAAAACATCACTGCCAAATGAAATCAGGTCACTAATTCATGGAATCTTACTTTAATCTGTGCTTCACAGTAATTGCCATTCTTAAGAAGGGAACTACTTAATTTAACGGTATTCTTCTTTGTATGCCACCAGGATAAACACACACCTCATATGAAAGCATTTAACCTTCCTTCCTCATAACTCTGGATAACCAAGGGTGGGTGTAGACAGGCCAGATAGTGGTGCTGTGAAGTCTGTGGCTCTGACCTTTCTGCCTCAGACATCTGAGAGCACACACTGCAGCAGCACTAATGAAAGTGCCCTTTCTCGATGAACTCATGTTTCACAGTCCCTGCCATGGTATATTGCATAATCTGGGATGATGTAAAAATAATCCACCATCTCCTTCCCTCCTTCCTTCCTTCTTTCCCTCCTTCTCTCCTTCCTTCCTTCCTTCCTGGCTGCTTGAATTGCTTTTGTTTTGGGATGACCCTTGTTCCAAGTGATTTCTGCACTGAAAGGAAAGCAAAGAGCTTTTTTACAGCTGCTGCTTGTAGATCGTGTATGTGGACTCTTCAGGTATAAATCAACAGGACCATTTCTATGCTGTGGTCTAGTCCCCATTATCTGCACACACGAATCAAATTTAAGCCATTTTCAGATACAGTGATTGAACAAGTTATTGTGTTAGAATGTTGTTCTTTTAATGACAAGTGCCATTGTGCTACTGCCATGAATATATGGAGAAATACTCTGAACTGCTTTGGCTCCCAGTTGTCTCTTTGCAAAGTAATCTTTGTGCTACACATGGGGTGGCAAATGTTTCTGTAATACAGTCCCTTGCTCCTTTAATTATGGCTTATTACCCTATGAAGGAAAAAAAGCAACTAAAGCACTTAAATACCACATTAATGACACCTATAAATGTAGATATTACCTTAGCAGTGCTGTAATGGAGTCTGGTATGCTGAATAAAAGTCCATAATTTTCTAAAAATGTACTGCTGTAACTATGAAAGAGACACAGTAATACAGGTGGGAGCTTACCAGGAGAAAATAAGCTTGGTTGACAACTTGTGGCTGACAAATGTTAAAACCCAATTTCTGAGAAATTCTCAGTTGGTTATAAATCAGGCATGAAAGAAACTTTGCTCTCTTGAAACAACTGCCAAATTTTTGCTCTGGATATAGATGCAGTTCCTTAAAAACAGAATGTATTTACAATCTGTAAGACACTTGCTATTTTTAATAATGATTCTCAACAAGCTAACAAATATTTTTTATTTGTATTAGGAAGTGTTGGTATGTCTGTGTGTTTTTTTTTGTGTCCATGCATGTGATGTAACCCTTGCAACCTGTGGGACCTACAAGAGGTGGTATTCGAGTCATGTAATTAATTAAGTCCAGGCCACCCTAAGGCACAAGTCCCAGGGCGTGCACACACCAACCTTTCTAAAACTGGATCACTAGTTTACAACACTGACACGCCTAAGAAAGGGACAGACATTAACCTTGTGATAGATTTAAATCATTCCAGGCAGTCTGTTTTGAATGTCCAAATGTGTCGTACTCTTCTAATGAGTTAATTCATTTGGTATCCATTTCCACCTGTCAGCTGTTTCTGGAAAATAAATTGTGCATTGTTATCTTAGCCTTGTCTATCCTATTAATGGTTTAGGAAATGCAGCTGAAGATTATCTGGAGTTTTCTATGGCTGAGGTTGACCTGTGACAATGTAATGATCAATCACATCTTGAAGGAGTCAGAAACTGTGAAATCATTATTCATTTTGTTTTCTGTCTGCAGCGTAGTTTTTTTAAAAATATGTTTTCCACCATTTGTGCAGAGTGATAAAAACAAAAGTGTTGTCCAGAATTTTTGAAAAACATCCATTTCAATGTTTAAATGACACACACCCAATGGGGATGGATACTACCATATAATACATATTACACATTTCCCAGCAGTACATTAGAAATCTTCTCTGTTGCCTTCTTGTTTGGTGTTAGTGATTATATTGGCAACATCCGGATGGTTTCTGGTGTTTTGTGGTGCCATGTTAGGCTGGGTGTGAGTGGGGATGGATGTAGTACTCCCACCCCACAGCATCTGACAGCATCAGACTCACACAAGAGCATTGTTCAGATGGTCCCTGGTGTTCCCCAAATGCTCATCTTCAGCTCCATGGCACAGCCTTCACCTGTCAAATCCTGTCTCCTGCTTCCCAACTCAAGTTAAAGATGGCAGTACTTGTATCCTCTAATTCACTCTAGTGAGAGGCACTGCTTTTAACTGGCCCTGCCTGAGTTTAGAAAACAAAGCTACCCAGGGTGTCTGATTCCTGTTGAAGAGCTGAAAAAACTCCCACAAGAGACAATTCCTGTCTATTAATCTATTAGTTGGCAACAATACCCTTCCCATCTCTTTCCAATTCTACCACCACTTCCAAAAACTCACCGTTTTTCTTTACACATATTCCTCAGTTTCCTGGCAAGCATTTCAAATCTGCAATTCTATGATTATTCCAGCAACTAATTTTTAGAAATGCCTAGATATCTTTGCTCCCTTGTGTTCTGGCTGTGTTGCCCATGTCAGCTTTTTGCACTGTGCTGTGTGCTAACCCCACTGCGGCACACAGCGCAGTGTTACTCGTGCCCACACTCTCCCTTCTCTCCAACCACAATTAGATCATCTCAAAATATCTGTACTGCTCAGAGGCTCTAGATCTGATGTGAGGGTTCACAGATTAATTTAGCACAACTAGTTTACCTTGGGATTTAAACAAGCTACTATTTTAACAGCCCTGAATCTTTTTGACTGTCCCTGTGCTGAAGTCTTATGTTTCCCATAGGATCTATGGGAATAAAAAGTGTATAAAAAGAAAAAGAAGCACAAAACTCTTAGCCTTTCAGCCCTTCATTTCCCTGTGACTTTCAGACAGTTCTGACTTGCACACTGGAGAGACTCAGAGTTATTTTTTTATGAGAAACAGATTGAACGCGCAGGTTTTCATTGATCTCAGTGCAAGTGAAGTTCACCTCTCTGAAGAATCCCCAAAGAGTCCATGGCGCGAGGAATAGTGAGGACCTTGTACTTGAGTCTGTTTTCTCCTGCACTTCCCCTCTCCTCAGCAGGTGGTGGAAAGACCTCTTTATTTTCCCTCATTATGCTTTTCATTGTTGCAAATGGCTTTGACCGTTTTAGCCTCACTTTAACTTCAGCCACTGAAGTGGAGCCCTGAGCTGCCCTTTAATCCTGAACTGAGGCTGAGTGGGAACAGAAGCTGCTTACACAGTAGTGAGGAAATCCGTTCTCTGAGAAGGAATTCTGCACAGCCTCACGTGGCATTGCTTGAGCACAATCCTCACCAGCTCTGATGTGATGCACAAACCTGAG
Organism: Polioptila caerulea; assembly: GCA_013397295.1. Lineage (NCBI taxonomy): Eukaryota > Metazoa > Chordata > Aves > Passeriformes > Certhiidae > Polioptila > Polioptila caerulea. The sequence goes on from VYXF01000177.1 coordinate 106,874, forward strand.
CTGGCCCAAACAACTTGCACCCTGTGCATGTCTGAATTTCCATTTCCTCAGCATAAAAAACCCCCTCCCCTGGAGGTGCTGGTGATCTTGGATGACTCTGTGTACCTTGTGTGGCTTGCATGTGCCTGGTTTTTTACTGGTTTCTGTGGATAGCTCATACTTCCCTGGATGTTGAAGAGCTGCAGCTGCACAGCTGCACATCTGCATGATACTCAGGGAGAAATGGACCACAGTTTGACATTCATAAATAACCTCTCAAATCCAAGATCTGTGAAAGAAAATGCTGTCAATGCTTCTATTTCAATTTTATTTTTACAAAATTATAACAATAATAAAAAATATTCTGTGTTCTCTGTAACAAAAATTGCTGAAGTCCCAGTGGAGTCTGTGCAATTGCATCAAACATACCAGCAGAGAATTTGGCCCATGAAGGGAAAAGAAGTCTCAATAATGTTATGCTCTCAACATGAATATTTATTTTTCTTATTGCCAGTACCAAAAGATCATTTTCTCTGTTCAGAACTCCAACTGCAATTTTTACTATCAAGAATATAGCTTTTAAATAGAAAAATAAAGAGTAGACTATGATAATTTACAATAACGATATTATTTTAGCCTTAATTTTCAAGTGAAAACATTACTGAACTAAATTTCAGATAGCATTTTATTATGTGCAAACCACTGTTGATATAATAACTTCTATTTTAGGTTGCTAGAAAAGAAGAGAACAATGTGACCCATTTAAAAACTGGCTCAGAGAAAAATATTAGCAAGCTATTTATCATTTCTATTTAATTTTGGTGATAAGCACCTTTTGATAGAAACATTTCTTTGTTACAAAACTAACAGTAGCATAGGATATATTTGACCATAACACATGTGCTTTGCAATGGTACTGAGAAATGGAAATTCTGTTTATTGCCAATTGTTTGGAAAAGAAATAAAAAACGGAAAATTCTCACCTTTAAATTCTTCAGCAGATGGAGCCTGATTTTTGAAATCTCTAAGAGGTAAATCACACTCGCACAGCTGGAGTGCTGCAATGGCTGGATACAGCTAGACAAATGCAATCCAAGAGATCTTTAGAGTGTATTGAAGGACAATAACGAAAAAATAAATCACAATAATAATAATAGTAATTCTGATACAGGTGATTGAGGAGGTGAAGAGAGAACATGCTCTGCAGGATCTGATTTTCACAAACAAAGATGAACTGGTTAAAAATCACAGAATCACAGAATCACTAGGTTGGAAGAGATCTTCAAGGTCACAGAGTCCAACCTATGCCCTAACACCTCAACTAAACCATGGCACCGAGTGCCACATCCAATCTTTTTTAAAACACATCCAGGGATGATGACTACACCACCTCCCCAGGCAGACCATTCCAGTACTATATCAGTCTTTCCATAAAAAACTTTTCCCTCATGTCCGACCTATATTTCCCTTGGTGCAGCTTAAGACTGTGTCCTCTCGTTCTGTCAGCCGCTTCCTGGTGAAAAAAGACCAACCCCCACCTGACTACAGCCACCTTTCAGGGAGTTTTAGAGATTTATAAGGTCTCCCCAGAGTCTCTTTTTCCCAGGCTAAACACCCCCAGCTCCCTCAGTCGTTCCTCACAGGGTTTGTGTTCCCAGCCCCTCTCCAGCCTCGTTGCCTCCTCTGGATGCACTTCCAGCATCTCAACGTCCTTCCCAAAATGAGGGGCCAGAACTGGACACAGCACTCGAGGTGCAGCCTCACCAGTGCCCAGTACAGGGGGAGAATGACCTCCCTGCTCCTGCTGGCCACACTATTCCTGACACAGGCCAGGGGCCATTGGCCTTCTTGGCCACCAGGGCACAGAGCTGGCTCATGTTCAGCTGCTGTTGACCAGCACCCCCAGGTCCCTTTCTGCCTGGGCACTGTCCAGCCACACTGTCCCCAGCCTGTAGCACTGCAGGGGGTTGTTGTGGCCAAAGTGCAGGACTGAGCACTTGGACTTGTTAAACTTCATCTTATTGGACTCTGCCCATCCATCCAACCATTCCAGGTCTCTCTGCAGAGCCCTCCTACCTTCCAGCAGATCGACACATGCTCCCAGCTTAATGTCATCTGCAAATTTACTAATGAAAGATTCAATATCCTCATCCATGTTGTCAATAAAAATATTGAATAAAACTAGTCCCAGCACAGATCCCTGAGTACGAATGCCAGGAGAAGATGCAACTCAAAAAGGATCCTGAGAGAAAATGCTGAGAGAAGACAGCAATTTAACAACTCTGGACATCAGGAAAGCAAACAATGTGACCTGCTTGGAAGAATCCCATGTGACACCTTTTTGCAGAAGGGAGGAGTAGTTCAGGCGGGCTGACTGATTTTCAAGGATCACCTCTTCCAGACTCAAGAATTGTCAATTCCCACCAGCAGGAAGTAAAACAAAGGTGGGAGGAGGCCTGCATGGATGAACAGTAAGCTCAAAGGTAAAGAAGAAACATTCAAGAGGTGGAAGTAGAGTTGGATGATATGGGAGGAATATGGAGACACTGACCAAGCATGCAGGGATCAGGTTAGTAAAGTCAAAGTTAGATTTGAATCTAGCTAGATATGTGAAGGGCAAAAAGGGAGGTTTCTACAGATACATCAGCAGCAAAAGGCAGACTGGGGAAAATGTTGGCCAGCTGCTGAACAGGGCAGGTGACCTGGTGACAGAGGACACCAGAGAGACCAGTGTACTCAGTCCTCTTTTCTCATTGGTCTCTACTGGTAAAACCAACCTTCAGGGATCTCAGGGAGCACCATGTGTCCCTAAGAGACATAGAAACATCTGGAATAAACAAGAATTGCCATTGTTAGAGAAGGACCAGATTAGGGGACGCTTACATGGCTAGAATGAACACAAGTCAATCTGATGGGATGCGACCACAAGTGCTGAGGGAGCTAATGTCACTGCAAGACCTTTCTAGAAATGACGTCAGGGAAGGGTCCTGCTGACTGGAAGAAAGCTAATGTCACTCCTTTCTTCAAGAAGAAACTACAGATTGGTTGAGCAGTGTATGTTATTTTCTTGAGTTTAGCAAGGTTTTTGACACTGGTAGCTGTAACATTCTTCTTGTAAATCAGTGATGTACAGACTAGATAACAGGACTGAGTTGGACTGAAAATTCCCTAAGCTGCTAGGCTGAAAGGACTGTGATCAGCCACACAAAGTTCATCTGGAGGCCACTCACCAGAGGTGTACACTGGAGATGGGTATTGGGGCCAAAATTGTTTAACATCTTCATAAGATAGGTGGACAGTGGGACAGAGTGATTCCTCAGAAAGTTTACACATGATTGAAAACTGGAACTGTAGTGGCTGCTATGCCAAATATTTGTGACTGTAGAAACATGCTGAGAAAAACCTCTTGAAGGTCAAAAAAGGAAAATGCCAAGTCAAAGGAGCCCATAAAAGTGCAGGTACCCATAAAAACTGTAGGGCTAACCAGCTGAAAAGCAGCTTTAATACCAAGGACCTTCTGGGCTTCAATAGGAAGAGAGTTGCCAACAGGTCAAGGGAGGTGATCCTGCCCCTCCTACTCAGCGCTGTTGAGTCCATACCTGGGGTTCTGGATCTTGTTCTGGGCTGTCCAGGACAAGAGAGATGTTGAGCTACTGAGAGAGTCCAGTGCAAGAAAATGGTTAAGGAACTGGAGTGTTTCCCCTAACAGGAAAAGCTGAGATAGTGAGGTAATTGGGGTGATTGAGCCATGAGATAAGAAAGCTCAGGGGGATCTCATCAGTGTGAATAAACACCTGGAGGAGATGATTGAAAAGGACAGAGTCAGGATCTTTTCAGTGGTGTCTAATGACAGGACAAGAGTCAATGGAGCAAATGAAACACAGGAAATTCCACTTAAGAAAACAATTTCTGTGAGAGTGGTTAAACACTGGTACAAGTTTCCCAGAGAGGTGGTGGATTCTCCATCCTTGGAGGTATTCAAAACCCAATGAGATGTGGCCTTGAAAATCTGCTTTAAGCTGACCCTGCTTTGAGCAGGGTTACCAGAGGTACTTTCCAACCTCAACCATTCTGTGAAATTATTGCTTATAAACCAAAAAGTGTTGGCTGTGAAGGAAGCTCCATGTCACAGTCTGGATGCAATCATGCTTTTCTGCTGCTCATAAGTTCTGTTAGAAAGAATTGATGCATAAACCTGCAGGGTGTAAGTGCATGTAGCATCCTGACATCCAGGGAGACAGCAGGGACCTTTTGGCACCTGATTCTGGGGTAGATGGGGGATGCTTTGCTGCTCCTCACCAGCTGCATTCCCAAGAGGCTGGGCTTTGCCATCCCAGGTAAGGATGGCAGTCAGCATGACAACCTTGGTCCGTCAGCCTGCTGGAGAGCTGGAGTGAGCTGCTGTGGGGAACAGCTGGCTCTGCTGGCATTGAGGCACCTGGGGAGCCCTTCTCTCAAGGAGAAGCTGCAGCTGATTTTTCCAGCCTACTTTCTAGACCTTTTGTGCTGATCTCACAAAGCACAAAGGGAATAGAGCAGGACTGGGAATATGTGTGAAAAAATATCTCCCCCAGCCTTTTACATACTGAAGAGAAGGAGTTTGTAACTTTTGTACCAGTTCCATAGAGATAAACCACTCTGGAAAGCAGCTTTCTCATTGTTTAAGAAAACTAATTTTCTCCCCAGGTTTGAATTAGACAAAGTAATTTTGTTTTCTTTCCAAGTTCCTATTATTGTTATGCCTATTATCAGCAATGAATTACTTTGAACACCAAGCATAAGAAGAAAGCTATACTATGTTTTTCCACATCATCCTTTTACTAGTATATTTTGGCCTAGACCACTTATTCTGTTTAGGATTAATGCATTTATGAGTCTTATTTTCAGTAGCTATGAAGAAAAGACATTTTAAAGCAAATTGAGGTAGGTGATATCTTTTCTAACGCATTTTTAATGTATGCAGCATTCTAAGGACCAGAAAAGCATTCTGTGCTCTGCAACACAATTGAACAACTAAAAAAAAAAAACAAACCAAAAAACCCAACCCAATAAAAAAGAAAGTATGATAAAACCAAGATAACAGAACATATGGGAGAGTGAAAGATACAGCCATGCTATTAGTGTCCAGTTAGCTAATTTTATTGGGATTTCCTGAAAGATGAATATGATAACTGGTGGTGGTATGAAGATGTTGTGATATTAATAAGAATGTGATTCCATAAGAAATTGTCTTGTGATTTATATCTAATAATATTACTGAAATGAGGCTAATGAAGGCAATTAATCCTATATAATATATTTTTGTAAATCTGATTCTCAAAGCATTTCTGATAGAAAGGGGATAGATTTGTCTTTTCCCAGCAATCCCTGCTGACATGAGAACTCCCACTGAGATCAATTGACAAGCAGACAGGGGAGTAAATAAATCTCTATGGATGCACTTCTGCTCTGCCTTGCTTCTGTAGTTCCTCTCTCATGACAATGTCCTTAGAGTCAAATTTTCTGTAAGAAAACAGCTCCAGTGCACCTGGAGCACAGTCTCAGACATTACTGCTCTACTAATGAACTCTGCCTGCTATGAAAGTAGCTTTTGCTTACTTGAGTACAAATCACTAAGTCCATTGCTGTGCTATACCAGTCTCTCCAGAGTTTTGAGTATCTATACAATAGCTGATCTACACTGCACCCCATGCTGCTTGTTTTTTCTGATATTACCCTAAATGTAGGCAAGATCCATTGTATTTACCTATTCTGCAGGAACACTGCAGACTGTGGCACGTTTTCCCACCCCAGCCTCCCTTTCTCTAAGCAATTGAAATCAGCTTCAGTTAGATTTAGCAGATCCCTGAAAACATTATTTCCCTCTTTGTCCCCTTCCTTTTCTGTTTTGTTACCCATTTTCCTTGTAAAGAACAATGTGATTTATAATATATATCTTTATAGCATTTGGAAGAACACTTATTTCTTCAGAGAGATGTCATGGGATATATTTAAAAACACAGAAATTTTAGTAATCTGGCACACTTTGCTTGAAGTACAGACTCATAGTTCTCCATATGAGGGGATATCTAAAATGAAATTACTGAACTTGTGAATAATCTTGTGGATTTTAAAATATGACCTCTGTTCTGGGTAGACTGTGAAAAGAAGCTCCCATACGCATTTATCTTCTCGTGCCCCATACCTTCCTCTTCAGGATTCTGGAAATGGACATTTTAGCAGAGGTTTCTGTCTCTGTCACCATGCTAATTTAAGTCAATGGCAACAACCATTTTGATGTCTGTGAGACAGGATAAAATCTTGTGTAAACAGCCAGCACTCACATCTTTCCTCATCTCAAGAACCTTGCTGACATCTGACTTAATGCCTTAGATATCCACCTCACTCAAATACTTAAGTAAGCATAGATATGTGACAGCAAGGAGGCATAATGGTGAAGAAAAGGATGTGAATATAAGGTTGGATTAAAGGTGTAGTGCTATACACAAGATCATACCATCTATTTTTCTGTGCAAGTTTTTTCTGTGTCTCAGTCCAAGCAGCTGTTGAGGCAAGCAATGTGAAACACAGGAGATTAGGGGCAAAAATATATTTGAACCATCAGATGCTTGGAAAAACTGCAGCCTTATCTGAGCTTGGTGAGAAGAATCTGAGAAATTACACGGACTGGAGAAACACCAGTGACACGGCAAACAAGGGAGTGGCTACTGGTTTCAAAGGAAAAACAGCTGATTATATTTTGTCAGCAAGGAAAGATTTTAGTTTAGATTGGTTTTTTTTGTGTTTGAGGTTACTTATGAAAAGCACTTAGTGCAGAGCCGATCCTGGCACTGTTGTGCTGTCATCACTGCAAATTCATTAATGTTTCACTGAACTGTTCTAATGCCATTAGACTGCCCCATGTCACATGTGTTGTGTCTATGAATGCTCTCTTTGTCTCCCTGTGTAGCTAGGAAGGTGAAATGCACTGGAATTGAACTGATTCTTCAAGCCGAGGATCTTTGCAATCATAAATAAAGTAAGTCCCTTCAGCTTAACATTCATTGCCTCCTTTCTCATTTAAAAAGATGCCAGCACAAGGAGAAGGCAGGTGCAGAGTGCCTCTTTCAGCTGCTTTTGAAGGAAAACAGGAAGTGAATAAGTCACAGGGAGCTGTGCTGTTTGGATCTTCAGAAAGCATTTATAGCTTCTAGATACATTCCTGCTAATGAGGGTGTGAGATGCCAGCTCTTTGGAAGTTAAAGCATGCACTGTTGCACTCTCATCAATTCTGATGGATGTAGTGTGTATGGGAATATAATTTAAACATGAGTATATGAGGAATAATTTATTAAGTTACCACAGAAAGTACTTAAGAAAAAAATGTCTAATACTAGAAAAAAATGTCTGGCATAGTTAAATGCTATATAAACTATAAAATTTCTTATAAGCTGGAAACCTCCAAATGGATGCTCTCGATACAGTGCAGCACTGTCTGAAACTGCATATAAATACCCTGAATAGCAGCTGTAAAAGATTACAATTTAAAACAGCCAGACTCTCGAACCTAAGGAAGGCCACAAACTGATTGTTGCCAATTGAATTATTGTTGTTAAAGCCAGCAGCAATGTTATCTGAGAGCTTACTGTGTTTGGGTGTGTGGTGAGAATCTGACTACTGCCATTTTCCCCCTTAGGCAATCCAGCTTCCACACAAAATAGTGTCCTATTTTAATGAGGGCAAGGTCAGACACAATATGATCCATGGTCTCTACAAGACACCAGACTGAGGTGAGCAGAAAGGAATATATAAAGAGCACTATAGCTCTTCTCTTCTCTTTCCACATCTATCAAGTTTGATGTGGGTGGAAACACACTATTCTTTGTAAAGAGCTGGCACAATTTACCCTCATTTGCAAACCATGCCCACTTTCTTTTCCACTCTTGCTGCACCTCATTTGAGACACCACACTGCAAGGATTTTGCACAGTGTTTGGGATTTTAACTATGAAAGGAGAAGTTTACAAGAAAAACGCCTGCAGCTTCCTGGGCTTGATGCACTGCATTGTCTGGCATGGACTGCACTTTCCCTGTGACACTGAAAAAGCACTGCCACAGAACAACTTACTTTGATGCCCTATGCTAGCAAAGAAGGGCTGTGATAAACAAGCTTTTAATCTTGTATTTCCACACTTTTACTAAGTAAATCACAACTTGACAAAGCTGTGTGTCAATGACTGCGCCAAAAGCTCAGGCCTGAACAGAGATGGTAAAAGAGGGTAGGAGAGAAAGTGCTCACAGGAAGTACAGAGAAGAATTGTACTTTAGAAGATTTGTCAGTGCTTTGATTTAGTGCCATCAGCCCTACTGCAGCAGGCCTTCTACCAAGTGCTAGTGTAGACAGTCCAGGAACACTCCCAAGAAGCTATAAAAGATGCTTGCGACCTGAAAAGTATCTTCTGCCTCCCTGAATTCTAAGGAGGGATGTGCCAATGCAAAAAACGTGCCGGGACTCCTGAGGAGCCTGCCCTTTCATGAGATAAGGTCTCTATGGAAAGAACTGTAGAGTAATCAAAGTACATAAGTAGCCAAATCTCAGCATCAGATTTTCAGGATAAAGCCCTGCTGGCCCCTTCCATAGGACACCAGTCCACGTGTCTCAGGGAACAGCTGGTGAAGAGCCATCTTCTGCATGAAGGGAATATCCAGCACTAAAATGTATGTTAGCAGACCCAAGACAAAGTTTTCAGTGCCAAAATGAACAGTTTGGAAAGCAGCACAGGAATATAAGTAGCAGAGGACCTTTTCTGCTTACCTGAAAGTTGTCTTGTTGCCTGAAATCTTCACGATATCCTGAAGTATTGTACTGTCTCCTGGTGCTACTCCTCTGTTCCTTTTTCAGATGAAGAGAGGCTGAGCTTATCTGCTTTGCTGATGCAGATACAACAAAGCACACTGTGCTACGAACTAACTCCCTTCCTGTGGAACAAACATTAGGAAGCAGCTGAAGAGATATTCAAGAATCTTGTGTTTCAATGTAAACCATAAAATGCCTGTTTTCAGATTCTTAAACAGGAGGTTGCAGACTGTTGAATAGAAAATCTAATCGCAAGAATAAAAAGTCTGACATCAAACTCCTCTTTTAAGTGAAGCAATCTTCTCTGGTGCTTTCCCCCCTGCCTTTTTTATATAAAACTGAAGTACACAGTTGCATTGTAGGACATTGATAAAGTGTTAGAGCCACTGCATGGCTCTAAATTACTGCACAGAAATCTGAGTATTTTTGGGAAATGTTTCATATTCAGTGTGGGAGAATATGTTTTTTTTTTTTTTATTGATAGCTGTTTGAAGTTGTTTAGTGGCTTGGAAAGTTTCCAGTTCCTTTTCATTTCTGAATATGAACATTTCTGTGTCTGTACAAGATCTCAGTTTTTTGAGGCTGTGGTTCTTTTTACCACGTATCTAATCTGAGCCAACTACTACATTATTTTTGATGGTATTATCACCCTGGAATAATACTAATTCAGGAAATCAGTGTTCAATGTTTCTATACAAAACATTTAAATTAGAACAAAATCAATTGCTTTTTCCTAGTTAGCTAGATGACACATGATTATTGATTGGTAAAATATAAATCTAGATGGAAATATCTCCTCTTCCAGGTTCCAGTTGATCAGTTTTGAATTGCCAGACTGAGGATGTGAGCTAAGAACCTCTCTAGCAGCATTACAGTAACATGCTGCATGTAATTTACTGCCTGTCCTCCTTTCAAGTACTTGTTCCTTCATAATTATTATCTGCAGTTGGCCACTGGACTTTGAAACTGCAAACTGCTTTCCAAAACTGCTTTCCATATCTGTATATACATTGAAATCACACTGTTTGTTATCTGTCACTAAGACTACAAGCAGCATGACTTCAAAGGAAAAAGGTGGAAAAAGGTCAATGAAAGTAGGGAGCTCTTTACTGACTATAAAATGTATCTTTGTAACTAAAAATAGAGCAATAGTACTTGGAATCTGGTGCTGATTCAGTGGTGAATAGAAAAAAAAATAGGAGAAATAAGTAGAAAAGTCAAAAGAAATATTGATATGTAGTAGAAATTTCAGGCTATAAAAATATTGATGTACACTCCAGGAAAAATCAGTAATGAGGTTTCACACAAATTTGTAACAATTTTTAAAGTACATTAATTAGAGAAGAAACTCAAAGTCATTACTAGCTGAGACTGAATTATTTGATGGTGATAAAGAGATAAAATATTCATAAATATTTTAGGGCTTTTATTTTTGGGGAGGAATCTGATCTGCTTACATCATGAGTGGTTAAAGAATTTTTCATTTTATTAATAACTAAGTATTAGTGCAATAAAATGAAGTTAAAATCTGATTTAAATGTATGTACCTAGACAGGAACTTACCAGGTTCTTGCAGAACCCTGGAGTTTTACAAGAACTGTCTGAACAGATCCTCAGTCTGTTCTGTAAATTTTTAACAAATACAGGAAAATGTTATAAGACATAACTAATGTTGCATTATGTAAATTTTAAAGAAAAAAGAGATAAATGAGATAATTTAGGTAATTACTCTGGTTTGAAAAAGTAGCAGGAAAACTACAAAAAATATGGGACTTCAGTTATAAAAATTTGATGTAGAGGACTAATGTTAGTGACAATAGTTTTACTAGAAGTTGTGTCTTGTCANTTTAACAAATACAGGAAAATGTTATAAGACATAACTAATGTTGCATTATGTAAATTTTAAAGAAAAAAGAGATAAATGAGATAATTTAGGTAATTACTCTGGTTTGAAAAAGTAGCAGGAAAACTACAAAAAATATGGGACTTCAGTTATAAAAATTTGATGTAGAGGACTAATGTTAGTGACAATAGTTTTACTAGAAGTTGTGTCTTGTCAGAGAAACCTATAATGAGATTACAGATTTGTTGAGGCATATGATTTACTAGTGTAAAAAAACTGATTAAAAAGGAACACTAGGGCTCATTCAAATGAATGGCATTTTAGGTCAACATAATGCAAAATTATAATGCAGTCTCTCCACATTCTGTAGACTGGCTCCTGGCTACCCTGACTCTCAAAGAGGATTTAATGTTTGCACTAAATTGCAGCAAACAAGAGAGCTAATATTTGATTCAACAGCAAAAAGAAGCCTAATGTGAATCCTAAATGTGCAGACAAAAAATAAATAAATGTGTATCTAGAAGTGAAGCAAGAGCTACTCAAGAGAATTCCAGTGTCCATATTTTTAATGTGGAAAAATGGGAAAATGTGTAAAAAGGAGCTAAACCCAAGATATCTTGGTCTTAACTCTCTAGTAAGTGTTAATGATCTTCTTTTGTTTAGACCTCACAGAGGTGGTCAGACTAACACAGGTGAGTACATTAGAGAAAAAACACAACAAAATAAAGCCTCTCCTGTCTAGGCAAATAAGCATAACATGAATTGAAAGTTAAAGCTGGAAAAATTCAAATTAGAAACGAATGGTCATTAGTTAACACTGAAAGGGATTAACCACTGGAACAAGCTCTCTAATTAATGAGTTCTTCATGTCTTGATGTCTTCAGGTCAGGCATTTCTGAAAAATGTGCTGTGGCTAAACACGAGGTATTATTTATTGCTATTGATATTGATAGTCAAATAATTAATTTAATACATGAGCAATTGCATGAAATGTAATAACTTGTGATATAGGAAGACAGATTGTGCTCTGAATGTACAATTTCATAGCTTTTCCAGAACAGAGCACGTGAGCACTTTTGCCAGCTATGGATGCTGGCACATTGATAAGTGAAACCAAGTAGAATGAATGATGAACTGACACTCCTTTCACCATCATTATACAGACTCAAATATGTTGTTATCTCTTTGCCACTTCATGCTGATCAGTGCTTCCTCTTTCTCACAAGCTTCCCAGCTGAAAAGCCAACACCTGTAAGCCAACACCTGCTTGTGCTCTTCTAGTGAAAAAATTATCAGGCGCATTATTTAGCTCATCCTCTCCTTTTATTTTAAACTGTAGAAGGTATTATATCTTTCCCTGCTTCAGTGCTTCCCCTTGAAACATTTAATTTGCAAGTGGTGGATTTAACATCTATCAGTTCCACTGACAAAGAGATACTCCTTTTCAACAGCTATTAAAATAAATTCATAATCCTTCAAGAATCTCATATAATGTTAAAGTTCTGAAACTATTACAGCTAGGTAAATACATATTTATCATCTCCTTATTGCAGATTTCCCCCTTGAGCTTCTCATCTTCTTCCTTTAATTTGCATCTGGGTGTATCGTTTTGCTTCCTTCCTCAAGAAATAAAGAAATAGGAGTTTTGCCATGTCAGGGCCCTTGATTATTATTTGCATTCTGTGTTTCAAAGACATCTTATTTCATCCTTTAACTCCTTTTCCTTTTAGCCCGGTAGCAGAAAAAAATCTCACTTCCCTTCTAGTCTTCTGTTGTCTTCAGGAATTCACTTGACTTTTGTGCTTACTTTACTTCGTCAGCAATTCCTGTTGATGCTACCTTTTTTGTAATTCTTTACAGATTTTTTTCCCTAGGGTTAGATCCTTTTAGGGAAGGGAAAAGCTCCTGGAGACAACATAGATTACTCTTAAATTTTTAGTATGTTCTTAAATACACTGTACTTTATTATTATTCCTTCTGTTCCCTTTTGATGGTAGTTTTTTCAGTCCTTAAAAATTGCTTCCTATTACTTGTGGTTTTTTTTTAAAAAGCTCAGCACTCTCCCTCTGTAGTTTTAGTGTCCTCAAGCTGTATGTCTAAATTCTCCTGGGCAGCCATAATAGTCCTGTTTTACGCATTCGAACACTGGGAGAATACACACCAATTATTCCCATAGGTTTATGGCTTGTTCCCATTTCCCCCTCATCTCTTGTGTATGTAAAATGTTTATAACTATACTGGAGAAAAATGTCTCTACACACTTGCAGATCTTTAAATATCCCACCCAAACCATGCATATTGTAAAGTGAAACATGTGAAGTGTGTTTAGGGCCAGTCTGCTGTCTTATTAGCTGGCAAAACCAGGAAGCACAAATTTACACTTACAGACCATAAAAACACACAAGGCTATGGAAACCACCCTTTGGTGTAGAAGTAAGGGGAAATTGGGATTCAGCTGACATATTTTTGCAATGTTTGCAGGATGGCATTTGCCAATGTAAACCTGACTTGCAAAGATACAGTGTCTTTTACTGTGAACGGTTTATTTTTGCTATAAATGGCTCCTTTATTGGAAATGGTCTCCCTTTGCCTTTTCGTCCTGGACTGTTTGAACAACACAACCAAGTTTTCCGTTCTGTAACTCATTACTACAGATGAAGAAAATAAAAATAGGCAAGTATTATTATTCCAGGAATACTGGAATATTATTCCTTCTAATGAACGAGTTCCTTTTGAAATGTGCAGAGAGATTTTCAACATTGGTACGTATAAGCTTGTGGTTTAAACTCTGTGCTTACACTTCTAAACTTGGAAAAGAATCAAACTTATTTGAGAGTGTAATCTGACAAGAAATAAAGATAGAAACAAGACCACGTGCGGGATGTTTGCTGGTCAACCTCATAGTCAACACAGGAAGAAAAATAGGAAGCTCTATTCACTGGAAAAACTAGATGGTCCAGGTCCCTTCAGCTGCCCGTCTTGCTGTATGGACATTGCCTTTTCTTTCAGGACACCTTGGCAAGGATGGAGATCTGGCTTGCAGAAGCATGAATAGATTCTAAATTACTCCAAATGGAATGCTCTAATATTCCATCGAACAATTGCCTCCTTATCCAAATATTAAATCCTGCATGCCCTCAACTACTCTATGTTGGCAGCAGTGTAATAAAGAAAAAAGTGGATAATACAGGAAATACGATCATCTGAGAGTCTGAATTTCTCATCCCTTGCACAAAAGAAATAACTGTCAGTCCCGTGACTGCAAAGAATCATGCAGGTGGGAATGTATAGTCTAAAATAACTTGTATATAATACAGCTTTTCTTTTTTCCTATAAATTTCTTAGTAACTTGTACAGCTCTCTGCACTGAACTCTCCCTTTTCAGAGTGGTGAAAGCAGTAAGTAAAGTTGTGGAAATGTAACCTCTTAAAAAAATATTGCTAGTCATTGATGACAATTGTCACATACATATTTTTCAGCATTTGGATGGAAAATATTTGTTCAGGCTCAGTTTTCCAGTATAAACTTTTTAAGGTGTTTAGAGAAGACATATTATCTGCTGGAAAAAAAAATCATGTAGAACAAAAAAGTATATCTAGATACAGAAAACAGAAGAATAGTTGCTTGGGAATCTCACCAGAATTAAGTATTATATTAACCATGTTTCGAAGTGCCATTTCTTATTTGACAAAAGGAATGTCAGAACTACACAGCTTCTGAACTACTGTTGTGTGAGTTCAAAGAGGAACTATTAAGCCCTGGATCCGTGCCTGAGCTTTTTATTCCTGGTACTATCAAAGGGTGTGATCATTAATCCCAGTTAAACAAGAAGTCAGCATGTTCCACAGAATCAAAGGGTGAACCGGGATTCAGGAGGCAGATGTCCTGCTCCTGCTTCTGTTGATGAGGTGTTATGTCACTTCTGAAGGAGCTTCTACTTTTTGCTCAACGATTTAATATTAGCTTGGGGGCCATAACTACACCTATCTATAGATTTTTCAGTGTGTTGAGCCAATGTGTCAAACATCATGGGCAATGTATTTTATGGAATAAAGAGTGCATTTATATGTCATATAGTTATATATTTAACATCTTTTCATTGTAAATTCAATTATTGGGAGCTTCTATGCAAACATAAACAATTTTATGTTTGCCTTCATCATTAAAGGAGATCAAATCTCTCTGATCTTGAAAAAACCTTAGATCATGCCACCATCTCCATCTGATTGTCTCAGCCCTTTTACTTGAAGCTGGGTCCATAAACAAATGAGTTGGTTTGTGCAGAGATCAGTAAGGTCAGTATCTGCATTTGTGATTGAAGTTTAATGTGAGGGCTCAATCCCATGCTCCATTTCCTTGTGGAGAAGTGAACTCCTTTGTTACTTTCACACTTCACCATTGAAGAAGTCCCAGGAATCTTCAGTGGAATCTAATCTGTTGATTAGCTCATGCTATAGCTGACAGATACTTAGGAAGAAACAGGATATTTGCTCAAAAACTACTACTCAAAAACTACTACTCAGCAGACATGGGAATAAAGAAATATCAATTACTCAGTAAGGATTTACCTGCTATGCCTGATTTTGCAGAGGGATATGGAAAATATTGAAAGGTTAAAAGGAAGGCCAACAAATATATGACAAAGCCATTAAAAGTTTATTGCAAGACAGGAACTCACAGGTCTGATAATGTTGCCCCTCATAAGCATGAAATTCTAGAACAGACATCCCACAGGAAGGTTACTACAGGAAAGGACTTATCAGAGAGCATGAATGAATGAAATACTGTATTTCAAGGGAATGAACCCAGCCTCCTAGGACTGTTTGGTTTGTTTCCAAAACATGAGACTCCATTTGAAGAAGAAAATGAATTTCCAGTCAGATGAACCAAAACTGATAATGATTTAGGGTAATGTTTGTTTTTTCCCCATGTGATTGAACAATGATTCAAAGAAATCTACATTAATAGAAGCAGCTGGTGTGTGTTTTAGAAGTGAGTAGATGATAAAACTTAACAACTTAATAAAGCTAGTTTGCTATGGGAGATGGGTATGCATATACACCATGATACCTCATATGACTAAAATGTATGCTAAAAATATCTGAGATTTCTGTTTGTACTGATGTCAGGTGCTCAATATAAGAAAAATGTCTGTTTGGTTTTTTTCATCAATAAACAGCACCATGTTGTAATTTGGGTAGTATGATACTGCAGAAGGAAATCTGTGTTTCTTCTCTGCTCTTGAAAAAACCCAACCCAATAAAATCTACTTCTTTTGCCCTACTTTCTTTTCACCTTGCATGCAGCTCATGAACCAGTACTCTCTTGCTTCATTAATGAAGTTTTATCCCAGTCCATTTTTCATCTCATACTCACAATGATGATAATTTCTGCTCCCCGGTCAGTGCTGCACAGGAATCACAGATACTGCTGCTGAGTTGGAGATCACTGAAGCACAGTGAGCTCCACACTGAGATCAAACCTTGTGGATCGACAGCACAGGATCAAGATGTTCTCATCTTGGCATACCAGAATTCAGGGATGTCTGGTCACTGTCTTTAACTGCACTAGGATGGTAAGCAAAGGGCACTTCTTACTGTTATAGCAATGCTATTTGACTGCCTCT
The DNA here is from genome assembly GCA_013397295.1 of Polioptila caerulea. Lineage (NCBI taxonomy): Eukaryota > Metazoa > Chordata > Aves > Passeriformes > Certhiidae > Polioptila > Polioptila caerulea. Next base: position 123,157 of record VYXF01000177.1, read on the forward strand.
GTTACCTTTTTCTGATTGCTGTCAGAAGTTGCAGACTGTCAATACTACATTCCCACTTCCTTTCCTGTCACTGATGCAAGTTTTTGGGCTACTGCCTAGAAGAGATCTCTATAACAGAGGTCCCTTCTGTCTTTTTTTTCCCCCTGACAGAATGAATATTCTCTAGTTCCATACATGGCTGTTTTCAAAGGAGAATGAAGAGTCCTTTCATAACCTTGAACTTGAAATGAGGCATCTTCATCTTGGGGAGAGAATTTCCACAAACCCTCTATTTTTGTATAATTTGCAGTAGGAATTGATGCCAACTGTTTCCTTTAGGACAGAAAGGGCAGAAGTGGGCTCCCTTCCTTATTCAGTGGCTTCCTTATCTTCACTGAGGGTCTCTGTTCCTCCACAGAAGGAACACAGATTCACAGAATGGCAGATGTTGGAAGGAACTTCTGGACATCATCTTGTCCAAATCACCTGCTCAAGCAGGGCTGCCCACAACAAGGACCATGTTCAGATTTATAACTTTGTGGATGGAGACTCCCCAGCCTCCTGGGGCAACCTGTACCAGGTCTTAGTCATTCTCACAGTCAAAATTGTTTCCTGATGTTAAAACCTCCTTCCCATGTTTCAATTTCTGCCCATCACCACTTATCTTGTTACTGGGCCCCACTGAAAAGAGCCTGGCTCGACCTTCTTTGCATCTTCCCTTCAGGTACTTGTACACATCTGTGAGATCCCACTGCTCTTCTCTAAGCTGAACAGTCTCAGCTCTCTCAGCCTTTTCTCATAGGAGAAGAGGTCCAGCACCTTAACCATGAGCACAACCATTTGTTGGACTGTCTCCAGTATGTNCTTGTTACTGGGCCCCACTGAAAAGAGCCTGGCTCGACCTTCTTTGCATCTTCCCTTCAGGTACTTGTACACATCTGTGAGATCCCACTGCTCTAAGCTGAACAGTCTCAGCTCTCTCAGCCTTTTCTCATAGGAGAGATGGTCCAGCACCTTAACCATGAGCACAACCATTTGTTGGACTGTCTCCAGTATGTTCATGTCTCTCTGTGCTGGAGCAGCCCAGATCTGAACCCAGCACCCGAAGTGTGCCCTCACCAGTGCTGAGCAGAGGGGCAGGGTCGCCTCCTTCGACTTGTTGGGATTGCATTGCCTAAAACAGCCCAAGGTATCGTTCACCTGCTTTGCGGCAAGGGCACACTGCTGGCTCATCTCTGGCTGGCCTGATGCTCACCAGGATCCACAGTGGGTGGGACCTATCCACCCAATGCCAAACTCCATTCCAGTCAGGTATTCCCACCTGTCCCAGCGCCTGGGTTGTCCCCCCCCAGTAGTCTTTGCCCTTCGCCTTGTTGAAGTTTCTCTCCGTGGGTGTCCCTGGGTGCGCAGAGCGCCTGTGCCCAGCTGGAGGGGCAGCGGGAGCTGTGGAGACACCCACCCACCCACCGGGGCTAGGGAAGCAGCCTGCGGAGGACGGCGGGGAAGACGCAGGGAGGCTCAGGGGAGCAGCGTCCCGCCGGGAACGCCCGCTGCCGCCTCACCCCTCGCTCGCCGCGCCCCGCCGCGCCGCT